>MU717340.1:0-21584 GCA_026770625.1 Nicotiana glauca | reverse complement strand
GGGGGGGGGGGGGGGGGGGGGGGGGTAGGCCCAAGACAAATGAGCCGGCAGCCCAATAAGAAAGAAAACATTTGAGAGGGACAGCAGGTTTGGGCCCCAAGATCAAGCCAGATTCGAACAAGGACAATTTCAAATTGAAGAGGTCCTTAGCTCGAATCCACCACTTAACGTGGAAGGTCAGCCATTTTAATTTCATTGATGTTAAAACTTTGGGCTTCAAATTGAGCCCAAACAGAAAAACTTCAGAACCCATCGCCCATTGAGACTCGACATCGAGTCTGAATCACGTTTCAGTGATTACTAGGCAACAAATTTTCAGGATGAACTCAACTAGCTACCATATGAACAAAATATAAGCCATACCATGATTTGAAAAGAAAAGAAAACAATTAAATTCCATTTATTGAAGAACTGTATGACATACTAGTTTAAAACTTCCAGTCCTCTAAATTAACCTGAAATTTTGAACATTAAACCTTAATTGAACCCTTCTGGACAGACTTGCAGGAATCAGAACAAACTCATACCCAAACACATTAAGGACCAGGCATAGTCATGCTAAATTAAAAAAAATGCTTTACAATGACAATTCTGAGTATATTAGATCCTAACTTTCTCACAAGTCTTGGAGAATCAAATCAAGGACTATTCAAAATGCATCTAAAGGCAGATACCAAAATAGAAGATGCTGGGAAGACTAATCAAAATTCTAAGCTCATGAATACAAACCAAATTCTGAAGAATAACACAATCAACAGGAATCCATTATGCTAACTAACATTGTCTAATTTTCACTTACAACCATCTTTCGACTAACACACTAATCAAAATTCACAGTTGCATAATGATCATGAAATTTAAGGAACAAGAGGTCAAGTTTACAAATAACTTCATATTTTATACCATCCTTAACTCACACTTCAGTTTATACACCAAGTGATACCCATAGAGGCTGAGACATACCTGGAACAGAAAGAGATGAATAAAAAGAGTGAGGTCAACAATCAGCAGTAGCAAGGACAAGAACCAACAGCAATGTATTAGCCCAGAAATAAACAAGGGAAACCAGCTTTGAAGCAATTTCAAACCAGCAACAGTGTTAAATAAAACCCAGCAATCAAAAATCCAACCAAAAGCTGACCCAAACACTTGAATACCAAACAAAATTCAACTCATTTTAACCCTTGAATATTCAAGAATTGTTTCAGCAATGAAAACTTCAAGAATCTCAGGAAAAAATTTAATGAAACAGTGTTTTCTGCAGAGTTTAGTCGCTTGGTATTTTTTCTTATTTTCAACTCTTAAAATCTGACTTGAGCTGCAAGTAGCAATGCCTTTATAGGCAAGCTACTAGTGCAACCTTAGGGGTTTAGTTATTTTACTTTAGACCTTTAGGAATTTCCTTTTTTGCTTAAAGACCCCTGAATTACTGACGTGTAGATCAAGTTAAATCTAAATTTCCTAGCAGAACCCTACTAGAAATTTCTAAAATAAGTTATCAAAGATTTCCTATGTCTTATTTCCTAAACTACCCCCCAAGTGCCCTGTTTTTACCCTGAAGACCAACCTGGGTCAAACGGGTATGGGTTATGGATCCCAAATGGGCTCAATGTCTCACAATACATGGCCTCAAATTCAGGCCAAGCAGGATTCCCTGAGAATGAGGTATGTATTGACCTCAGAGCCCAAATAGCAAAGTGAAACCAAAACAAAGTCAGGAAACTTAAAAGAACCAAGAAAATTTACTAATTAACAATCACAAACAAGTAGGGAACTAATTAATCTATTAAATAAATCTAAGTGACCAATTAATAGAACTAAACAAATCAGAAAACAAATTAAAGGAGGGGAAAGAACAGAGGTGATTCACATAAATAATTTTGAAAACAAAAAAAAGAACGAGACTCACCAGCTAAACTTGAAATCAAATTGAAGCACTGGTTCGACCTAAAACAGTGGCAAACATTTGTTCTTAGTGAAGAACAAACGAATGTCACTATTTTGTGCCAAAACCAACTTGAACCAACCAACAAAACTTCTAGAATGACTTGTATGCATGATTGTGACTTTAGGCTCTTATGGCTCGACTCTTCGATTTGATATTCGAGGAGTTTTAGAGATATTCGAAGGAATCTGGGTGAAGATTTGGGCTAGGGGAGGGAAGACAGTCCTAGGGTGTTAATTTGGGGGTGTTTGGTGGTGGCACAGCCACCAGAGAAATTGTGGCGGCGCTAGGGTTCATAATTTCAAACTCAGATTCGAGGAGCTTAGGTAGGTTTTGAGGGAAACTGGTTGTGGATTGGGGATGTAGAGGTGGAGAGGAAGCTATGGTGTAAATTTGATGGCGATTGGCCACCGGCCGCCGCTGTAGGCGATTCCCGGCGGGCGGCGGGCGGCGGAGATGGTGGAGGAAACTAGGGCGGCTAAGGTTTGGTCTCTAAAGGGGGGTTTGTTGTGAGAGATAAGAGATGGGGTAGGGGGTGCATTTGGACAGTTAAATAGTAAGTGACCCCCTAGTTCTCATCCGTTAGATCTAGAAACCTCGACGGTTGAGATTAACTACAGGACAAAACGGGGTCGTTTTGGATATTAGGTGGGGAGATCGGGTTTTGACGCGGGTTTGGGCCGGGTAGAGGGCTTGGACGGGCAGGTTATGGGGTAATTTTTTTGGGCTTGAATGGATTAAGGGGGATTGGCCCAAGCTGATCTCTCTTTTGTTTTCCTTTCTTTTATTTCTTTTTTTTAAATTCTAATTAGAATAAAATATAGATTAATTCCTAATCAAATTATCCTCTCAAATTGAATTAATTAACTCTAAATAACAATTGACACAATTAGTTAAATACCAAATTAAAGGAAAACGAACAAAATTCAAAGCTAAAAATTAAACAAAGCAAAATAAATCGATTTTTGTAATTTTTGTAAAACCCTAATTACTAATTAATCTAAAAATATGTAAAATTAAATCCTAAATGCAAATACAATACATATTTTTGTATTTTCCATGAATTATATAAATTAAAAATGCACACAAAAATGCAAACAAACATGAAAATTATGCAATTAAATCCTAAAAATTAAATAATTAAAAGAAAGATCCTAATTTTAAGAGTCTTGTAGGAGTAAATCATGCGAGGCAAAAATCACGTGCTCACAACCAATGGATTAGGACTTGGACTAGCAATTCAAATACTCATCACACACACTAAGGGATTGCTAAAGATATCGCGTCGGGGGCCCACAACGACCTTAGATACGATTTGAGCACACAATGGTCCCGAAAAACCACTTGATGATTATCAGTCAACACAAGAGTCTCAAGGCCACGACTTTCACTATCCTAAACACAATAATTTGTTTTTGACCATAAGATCAAAGGCAAATATGCTAGGCCCAAGTGAAGCTTTGCTTGAGGTACCCTTAACTACAGACTACTAAAAACAAAGAGAAAAACGGACTCAAACCCTTAAGAAGGTTGTCATGCCATCTATCATTGGAAAAAGCCACCTGGTTCACAAAACACTCCACCTTTGGAAAGAACTGTGGCATTAAGAAAACCAAAGGCTTATTGAAAACGTCCAAAACAAAACAAAAAGTTACGAACGCAAACAAAAAGCTAAAAACAAAACAAATTGCAGAAAATAGAATGAATATATACAAGAGGGGATTCGAATATACAACGGGGATGAATATATACAATGATGTAACTTTATATACAGACCCGAGGAAAGATAAAAAGTGCAATAAAAGTAACTAAATTTAAAATTATATACAGACTAAATGAGAATCAAGAAAGTATAAAATGTATCAATCTATATACAATCATCCAAAAATGTAGGGTACACCCCCTCAAATAAAAGCTGGCATTGTCCCCAATGCCAACTAGTCCAAAATAAGCACCAAAAAGATAGAGAAAAAGGATATGGAAAACTCCCAAAACCCTGTCGGTCTGCATAGGATCATGGGTGGTCCCTGGGTCCCCTGTATGCTTGGGAACCTCATAATGGTTCTCGGTGTCCTGCTGCTCAACTGCTGGGACCTGGGCCTGGACCTGGACAGGCTCTGGTTCTGGTACACCCTGTGGTTGACTGGAGGAAGTCTCTGCTGGGTTTGCCAACTGGATGATAGCATCATCGGCTCTAGGAATTGTCCTCTTCCTCTTCGAAGGCCGTTGTGACTGCTCTGGCTGTGGCTCAGCTTCTGGAACTGGGTCCTCAAACAATAGGTCTAAAGGCAGCTGGTCTTCCTTCAACTTGCCAACATCTGCCCGTAGCTCCTTCACGGACTCCTTGGAGGCCCGTGTCTTTCACAGTTTCTTATGCTCCTTAGCAAGCTCCTTGAGAGCCTTGCTATGTGAATCAACTGCCTTTGACAATGCATCCTGAGTATGGAGGATTTTCTTCTCGTTCTTAAGAATTTCCTTCAAACATCCTCTATTGATTGTGGGACCTGTGCTGGCTGAGGTGCCAACTAAGCTGCAATAGTGGTGGTCAAGGTGGACAACTTGGATGAAGCAGTATACATCTAGTTGTTGATACTCTGAAGCATCTGACTCAATCGGTGGGCAGTGACAGGATAGGCCCGGGAAGATGGGATCTCCGGGCCTGCTGATGTGGAAGGTCCAGGAGGCATCTCAACAGAAGTGGGGGCAGGCTCAGTGGGGACCTCTACCACAACTAGCTCTTCAGACTCGCCAGTTGGGGCAGAAGTAGGGGCTTTGTAATTTTTATCCTTGGGGTTGTCATTCCCCTTCAAGCTGTACCAGGAGAATGGGGCTATCGCCTTGACCTTAACATTGTAGGGGTTCTTCTCCACCTCTAAATCCCGAAAATAATAGAGAGGGTGTTGGGGAAAGGGTAGTTCCAGTGATGCTCTGCTCCCACTAATGAGATAATGCGGAATATCACATTCCCCACATTTATGGGGTATCCCTCCATAATCGAAGCAACCAACACAACCCGGTGGAGAGGAAGGGTCTGGTCATCTGTAGTAGGGTTCATCCGGTTGCAAACAAAGGTCTCCCAACCTCTAGCCTCAAAGTTCATGGTCCTCCACAATATTTTGACCCTAATAGTCAACCACTCAGGAACGGTACCTGGGATTGCCAGTTATTGTGCTAACCATGGACGGACCTCCTCGCCCATCTCAAACTTTGCAAGATATAGAGTCTCATCCTCCTCATTAAAGCCCAAGTATTCATTCAGGTGTATCCCTTCAAACAACACATTCTTGTTGCGAACCTTGGTCACTTTGGAGCCCTTTTTGATGTGGGCTACATTGCAATAAAATTCCTTGACCATGTGTTCATTGGCATCTATACACTTCTTCATAAATATCTACCAACCCACTATAGTCCTAAATTGCCTCTGCACATCAGGGTTGTGGGGTAATAGATCTTTGTCAATGAAACTCCGCTCCGATATCAAATGTCTCACCGGCCACCACTACTTAAACTTATGGTATGCCACCTGGCTCACAAACCTATCCTGCCAAACATCGGTCCTTCTAGTTCGGGAAATGCCTCCCACCTGAGGCTCACCACCTTCAGCTACCACCTCATCTCCCTGTACCTCCTCCTCACCTCCTTCTGTACCCTCCCCTGATAAAGAAGATGTGGGGGAGGTGGAGTCGTCCCCACTACCGACTGCTGAGCCCTCAGATGACTCAGAAATGACATTAATTGGCCTTCGGGTAGTAGGTGATGGTGGGGGAGTATCTCTCAACCTATCTCTCTCCGGCCAGTCTTCCATGTACTCTGGCACGGAGTCTGAAGAGACGTCCCTTGACGGTTGGTACTCAATCCCTGAGGAATGGGAAAAAGCTCTGTCTGCAGCTTTTATCAGCTTCCTAGTCTTTTNTTTTCTTTTCTTTGCCCCCCCCCCCCCCCGAGAAGATTCACCTCTCTCGGGTTGTTTTGATCATTTTCCACCTCGCTGTTTAACCATTTTCTGCAAATATCATTCAATGTATTTGTTAGTATCAATCAATGCAATCCAAGTTATTGCAGCGGAACAAATTGCAGACAGATTCATAGTGTTGCAGATAGTTGCAAACATTGCCTAGTGCGGACCACATAAAATAGTAGTGCGGCCGCACTGAGGCCACCATGGAATGCACAAGAATGACTGCGGTCCGCACAGGTATAGGGATCCAAAATCAAGCTCTCTGAATCTCACTAGTGCGGACCGCACAAAATATAGTGCGGCCGCACTAGGCAAGAGTAACCTTTGAGAAGTTCAACACTGCGGTCTGCACAAAGTGGTAATGCGGACCGCACTAGAGTACCGCAGACCGCATAAACACGCCCGCGGTCCATGATGGGTGCCCAGACTTGGAACTGAGTTAGGGTTCCTAAATTTTGCTTTTTAGTTCAAACTTTTACCTAGTTAGGGTCCTTACTCAGTTACCCACTACATTATACTCACTAAGTTCACAAGAATCATCATTTGAACTAAACTAACCTAAAATTTGAAGAAATACAGGAGGAGAAGAACTACAAGATAATAAAAATGAAAATAAAATGAAATTATACAATTAAACTAAAAAGAGTTGGGTGAAATGTTACCAGATATTGAGATGAAGTGAGTCAACACAATGCAAACAAGCTATTACGATCAAAGGAGAAGATGAACAGTAAATATAAGCTTTGAGGTTCGATTTTTGCGAAAAGTGTAAAAGGGAGTCCCTGGGGTCTATTTATAAAGAAACCATGGGGCCCATTCTCATCTACCAGTGCAGCCGCACAAAATGGACCGCAATATGCACTGGTCACTTTTGTTCAATTCCAACTCAGTAACAGTGCACAAAGTGTAGTGCGGCCGCACTGGAAACTTCAGAGACTGAACAATTTTGCAATTATGTCCTATACTGCATCAACTCAATCCTTCAACATACAACCAGTTAGCCCAAAAATTAATCTTATACTATAAAGAAAACAAAGAAAAACACATGGGTTGCCTCCCAAGAAGCCCCTGATTTAACGTCGCGACACGACGCGGGTTACCATCACATCATTTGAAATGAACAACAACCACCACATGGCTATCATCAAACTTTCCAAGATAATGCTTGGCACGGTGCCCATTCACTCTAAAGACTTCACCACTTTTGTTCTTCAAATCTAGAGCACCAAACGGGGTCACACACACAACTTCAAATGGTGCACTCCACTTTGATTTTAGCTTTTTCGGGAACAACCTTAGACGAGAGTTGAATAAGAGCACCAAATCACCAACTTTGAACTCCTTTCCACAAGCATATTTTTCATGAAGGTACTTCATCTTGTCTTTATACAAGGACGAACTAGATTATGCATGGAACCAGAATTCATCAAGTTCATTGAGTTGTTCAACATGAAGATTAGCCGCAACATCCCATTCGAGATTAAGCTTTATCAAGGCCCACATGGACTTATGATCCAACTCCACTGGCAGATGACATGCTTTCCCAAAAACCAACCGGTACGGTGACATACCAATTGTGGCCTTGTAAGCGATCCGGTAAGCCCATAGAGCATCATCTAACTTTTTAGACCAATCGGTCCTATTGGCTTTGACAGTTTTGGACAAAATACTCTTGATTTCACTGTTAGACACTTCAACCTAGTCACTTGCTTGAGGATGATAAGGTGTAGAGACTTTGTGGTTGACACCATACTTGGAAAGCAAGGCATCAAAAGCTCTATTACAAAAATGTAATCATTCATCGCTGATAATTGCCTGGGGTGTACTAAACCTTATGAAAATGCTCTTCTTTAGAAATGCCATCACACTCCTAGCTTCATTGTTGGGCAAGGCCACAGCCTCAACCCATTTTGACACATAATCGACCACTACAAGAATGTAAGTGTTACCACACGAGTTAACAAAAGGGACCATAAAATTGATACCCTATACATCAAAGATATCAACTTCAAGAATTGTGTTTAGAGGCATCTCATATTTCTTGGAAATCCTGCCCGTTCGTTGACATTGATCACATATTTTTACTAGATCACTTGCATCTTTGTACAAGGTTGGCCAATAAAAACCACAACTCAGAACTTTCGAAGCCGTCCTCACCCCTCCATTATGGCCACCATAAGGGGAGGAATGACAAGCCTCTAAGATGCTAAATTGCTCCTCCTCAGGTACACACCTCCGGATCACTCCGTCGGTGCAAATCTTGAACAAGTATGGCTCATCCCAATAAAAGTTTAGACTATCCCGTTTGAGCTTCTTCCTTTTGTTAGAAGAGATCTCACGCGGGATGATGCCAGTCACAAGGAAATTAACAATGTCCACAAACCATGGCATATCACACATCGACACAGAAAGTAGTTGCTCATCGGGGAATGTGTCATTGATCTCTAGGCCATCACATGGCCTTCCTTCCTCCTCCAAGCGGGACAAATGATCCACAACTTGGTTCTCACTACCTTTCCGGTCCACTATTTCCAAATCAAACTCTTGAAGTACTAACAACCATCTCATTAATCTTGCCTTGGAGTCTTTATTTGTCATCAAGTACCTAAGGGCGGCATGATCGGTGTGCACAATGACCTTAGCCCCTATAAGATACGATCAGAACTTTTCCATTGCAAAAACTATGGCAAAAAATTCTTTCTAGATAACCGTGTAGTTCCTTTGAGCCTCGTTCATGGTCTTGCTTGTGTAGTACACCGGGTGAAACATTTTGTTAACCTTTTGACCCAAAACAGCCCCAACCGCAATGTCACTTGCATCGCACATGAGCTCGAAGGGTAAGCTCCAACATGGTGCGGTAATGATCGGGGTAGTGGTCATGTTTGCTTGAGAAGTTCGAAGGCCTCCATGCATTTCTCATCAAGCACAAACTTAGCATCTTTCTCTAACAACTTGCAAAGGGGATTCACAACCTTCGAAAAATCCTTGATAAACCGTCGGTAGAACCCCGCATGTCCAAGAAAACTCCTCACCCCTTTGATAGAATTGGGGGGAGGGAGCCTTGAAATCGCCTCAATCTTGTCTTTGTCTACTTTAATCCCATGCTTAGAAATTTTGTGACCCAACACTATGCCCTCTTCAACCATGAAGTGGCATTTTTCCCAATTAAGAACGAGATTTGTGTCTTCACATCGGGCCAAGACTCTATCCAAATTTCCCAAACACTCTTCAAAGGAGTCACCAAACACACTAAAATAATCCATGAAAACCTCTAAGATATCTTCCACCATGTCGGTAAAAATAGCCATCATACATCGTTGGAAGGTCGGTGGAGCATTGCACAACCCGAATGGCATCCCATATGGGCAAGTGAATGTGGTCTTCTCTTGGTCCTACGATGTGATTAAAATTTGATTATACCTCGAGTAGCCATCCAAAAATCAATAAAAAGCACATCCTGCAAGGCGATCAAGCATTTGGTCAAGGAATGGCAAAGGGAAATGATCCTTGCGGGTCACCTTGTTTAGTTTTTGGTAGTCCATGCATACCCTCCATCCGGTAACGGTCCGAGTGGGAATAAGTTCATTGTTGTCATTTGTCACCACAGTCATCCCACCCTTCTTCGGCACACATTGCAGCGGAGAAGTCCATGAGCTATCGGAGATAGGGTACACAACCCCAGCATCCAACCACTTTATCACTTCTTTCTTCACCACCTCTTGTATTGCCTCGTTCAATCTTCTTTGATGCTCCAGGGAGGGCTTTGCATCATCCTACAAAATAATTTTGTGCATGCAGAATGAGGGGCTTATTCCCCGAATGTCAACCAATATCCACCCAATTGCTTTCTTCCTCCTTTTGGGAACTGCCAAAGTGGCGTCTACCTGCAAGTTAGTAAGGCAAGAAGAAAGAATAACTGGTAAAGTAGAATTTGAGCCCAAGAACTCATACCTGAGGTGTGGAGGAAGTGGTTTCAACTCCAACATTGGTGGCTCCTCAATAGATGGATTTGTTGGAGTCATCTTTCTATTTTCGAGGTCCAAGGATAGCCTTCTCGGCTCATAAGAATAGGATCCCATTCCATGCAAGGCATTTACGCGCTCCACTCCGCTAGCATCCTTATTGACATCAAGATTTAGAAGCACGACCTCAAGGGGATCCTCTATGTTAATCATAGAACTTGTGTCATCCACGATCACAACTGTGACAATGTCCACAAATGAGCACACCTCGATGCTATTGGGTTGCTTCATGGATTTGCAAACATGGAAGACGACCTTTTCATCCCCTACTCGGAAAGTTAGCTCACCCGCTTCAACATCAACCAATGCTTCCCCGTAGCAAGGAAAGGTATTCCTAGAATAATTGGGACTTCAAAGTCCACTTCATAATCCAAAATGATAATGTCGATCGGCAATATAAACTTGTCCACCCGGACAAGCACATCATCAATTATGCCCAAAGGTCGCTTCATTGATCGATCCGCCATTTTAAGTCTCATTGAGGTCGGCCTAGGTTGCCCAATTCCCAAAGTCTTGAAGACCGAATAAGGCATTAAATTTATGCTAGCCCCCCCCCCCCAATCACAAAGGGCCTTGGCAAAATCCGCACTTTCAATAGTGCAAGGGATAGTAAAAGTTCCGGGATCTTCAAGTTTTGGGGCCATAGAATGTACGATAGCACTGACTTGATGAGTCATTTTTATTGTTTCACAATCCATCGACCGCTTCTTCATCACCAAATCCTTCATAAACTTAGCATATCCCGACATTTGTCCAAGTGCCTCCACCAAAGGCACATTGATTGTAAGGCTTTCCATAATGTCAATGAAATTTTTGAATTGTTTGTCACTCTTTTGCTTTGCTAACCGCTGAGGATAAGGAGGAGGTGGCCTAGGCAAAGGTTCCTTGGCTTTGGGCACCACCGGCTCGGGCATGTCAATCACGTGTTCCCTAGACGGGTTCACGACATCTTGAGTTTCCACCTCGGCCTCATTAATGTCAATCCTCACCTCATTGCTCACCTCATTCTCAACCACATCTTCAACTATCAAAGGTGCATAATCTTCCCACAACTCAACATCATAATTCATAACTTGCTTATCTTTCGAGGCATGCACATCACCGCCTCTCCCACTTCTTGTTGTAACCACCATCACATGATTGTTTCCACCCTTCAGGTTTACTACCGTATCACTTGTTAGAGCACCCTTAGGGCAAGTATTCAACGATTGAGAGATTTGGCCTAATTGCACGTCCAAGTTCCGGATAGAGGCATTATGGGAAGCCAATTGAGCATCAGAATCTTGGTTCTTCTTCATCATTTGTTCGAACATCATTTCAATTCTACCCATATCATTACCAGAAGAACGAGGACCTTGAGAAGGGAAAGGGGGTGGATTGTTCGATTGTTGGTACATAGGGGGCCTTTGAAAGCCTTGCCCCCGATTTCCTTGGTTCCCATTGTTCTATCCACTTTGATTGTTATTGTTGTTCCAGTTGTTGTTATTACCATTCCAATTCCCTTGGTTTCCCTGATTGTTGTTGTTCCATTCAAATGATTTCCTTGTTCCAATTTCTTGGTTGTTGTTGTTCCATTCAAATGATTTCCTTGTTCCAATTTCCTTGGTTGTTATTGTTGTTCCAATTACCACCACCTTGTTGTTGATTGCCCAAATTTTCTTGGGGTCGCCATTGTTGGTTTGAAGAGTTGCCTCTATTGCCTTGATAGTTGTTGACATATAGTACCTCTTCACTTTGGTCATCATAACAATCATTTGAATAACCACCACCATCATTATCATATTGTTCAGAATTCCCTTGAGCTTGTTGCCCTCTTTGCCTTCTCTTATTGACGAGCATATTTACACCTTCCATGGCATTGACATGGCGAGGATTTTGAACTTATTGCAAATGAGCCTTCGCCAATTGATTCATAGTAGTAGTAAGCTCAGGAATATCTTGACCATGATCGTGTAATTCCTTGTGCAAATGGATGACCGTGGGGTCACCTTGGGGCACATTCGCTCTACTTTGCCACGCTGAAGATGTATCGGCCATATCATCCAATATCTTACAAGCCTCAATGTAAGGAAGCTTCATAAAGTTGCCCCCGACCAATTGGTTTACAATGCATTGATTCGTGGTGTTGACGCCTCGATAGAAGGTTTGTTGAATCATCGCCTAAGTCATATTATTGTTTGGCCATTCTTTTACCATTGTTCTAAACCGCTCCCAGATTTCATGCAAAGGTTCCATTGGCTCCTGCTTGAAGGCTAATATTTCATCTCGAAGTGTCACCATGTGCCCGGGTAAGAAAGACTTAGCAATAAACTTATCCTCCAACTCATCCCAAGTTGTGATGGAATGGTTGGGGAGTCTCTCTAGCCAATCCAATGCTTTCCCCCGAAGTGAGAATGGAAAAAGTCTCAACCTAAGAGCATCTTCAAACACATTCATTTACTTGTTTCCCCATATGTATCTACGAACCCCTTGAGTTGCTTGTAGGAATTTTGATCAGAGGCGCCCATGAAATACCCACGTTGCTCGAGCAAGGTCAACATCATATTGGTTATTTGAAAATTCCCTGCTCGAATTTGGAGAGGGACAATAGCACTTGCATACCCTTGATTCGGTAATAATCTGGGAGCCACTCTTGGAGGTGGCAGAGGAGGGTCTGGAATATTATTATTTGGATTATCATTGGCATTTCGGCCTCTCCGTTGTCCTTGAGGTGCAGGAGGCACCTCATCTTGATCAAAATCATCTACCTCCTCCCTCGCTATCACATTTCCAAGAGGGTCACTAGCGTTGTTCAATGCCATATTAGTACTTGAGTAGTGACACAAACAAGTAAGTAACAAAAAAGGAAAGAAGAATAATACACAAAACTAACTAAATAGATAGTCAAAACCATTAGCTCCCCGGCAACGGCGCTAAAAAGTGATCGTTGCAACCTCCGCACCACTAAAAAGTAGTGAGAGAGGGTCGCAATAGCTTTTACCCGATTTGTGGGTCGGGATCGATTCCATAGAGAACTAGGATTGGAGTCGAGTATCTATTTAGATTAGGATTGCGTGTATGCTCTTAATTGATCTTCCATTCATTTTTGTTTTTTCTTTATATTCTACTATGATCAAAATACAAATTATAATTGCAACTAAATTAGACTAAGAGTAAATTGCTACAAGTTGTATATAATGGTTTAAGGGCACTATGGTAGTGACCTTCACCTAGGTGGCTAATTGACGGGTAATTGCATCTAAGGTACGATTGAAATGATTGAGGAAATATGTTTTAACCGTTACTCAACACTACCCACTCTACACCTCTCGGTAGAAAGAGTGATTTTGCCCAATTGACTCTCTCAAGACCAATAGGGTATGCATATTTGCTCGAGCAACTAGGGTTCAAGTTGGGTAATTACTCTCTCGAGGTTTAACTATTTAATTGGGACTATCAAATCTCTTGAGTCCATCCCAATTCCTTATTGAGTCAATTTTGGATACTTAGACTCTCTTTCTCAAGAAGAGCCAAGTCAACTTAGAACAAACTAGTGTTTGCAACCACTAATTCATAAAACCATAAAATTGACCCAAATAACAAACACCCATAATCAATCTAACCTTAAATCATAACACCCATCAATTACCCATACTAGGGTTGAGCCACAATCCTAGCTAATGGGTTTAGCTACTCATGCTTGAAGATAAAATCAGAGAAATAGATGAAGAGAAAGACATATTAATTAATTTCTAATGTAAATACAGAGTTTCAATGATTAAAACTAAGCCAAAGTGCAAAAAATGGCTAAGAAAGGTCTTCTCACGAGCGTAACTACAGTGCTAAAATATATGATACCCTAAAAATGGGAAAAGGTTCTATTTATACTAAGCTGGAAAAACTAGACAAAAATACCCCTGCGGGGTCAGTGCGGGCCGCACAAAATGGACTGCGGCCGCACTAGGCTCTTGGACTTGAAATCTTGGCTCTTTGAACTCATGCTTCGCAGACCGTGCAGAATGGATCGCGGCCGCGGAGGTTTCTAATGCGGTCTGCACAAACATGATTGCGGACCGCGCTGGCTTGAACCTTGGCAAATTCCATCTCTCTGATCTTCTCTTTCGCGAATCGCACATAATTGTAGTGCGGATCACACAATCTCCACTACGGCCATACTGCTTTGACAGTTGATTTACTAGTCTCTGAATCTCCCTAGTGCGGACTGCACAGAATGGAATGCAATCGCACTAGGCCAGATGCCTTAAAATCTAGTCTCCGAATCTCCCTAGTGCGGACCGTACAACATGGACTGTGGCCATACTAGGCTAGTTTGTCCTGAGTTGTCTTTGTATTTGATACTTGTGTAGGTTTCACTCCTTTTGAGCCGATCTTTGACATCTCGTCACTTTTTTGATCAAACCTGCAATCAAGCACAACTTATGAGCCTTTTGGGACTATCTTATAAGAATTTATAATCGAAGCGTAAGCAAGAAGGAGCATGAAACATGTCAAAATCCCTAGTTATCAGGGCCAAGTCCATAACTTTGTCCTTGAAGACAAAGCACTTCTCTAGAGGGTGGCTTACAAGTCGATGATATTTGCAGTAATTTGGGTCATTCGTTTTCCCAGCTTCATTTGGTCACTTCATCTCCGAAAGCTCAATGATATTTAACTCGAGGAGTTCTTCGAAAATGGATAACACATCGAAATCCAGGAATGGGTACTCTTTCTCCTGCATTTCTTTTAGAGTCAACTTTCCACTTGGCTTATCTTGAAAAGAAGTGGATTTCATACTCTCCTTCTTGCTCACCTTCATCGTGAACTTCATAGGTGACGTGTTGATATTCATAGCTTCTTTGCTTTCAGACTTGGGTACGAACTTGCCCCACTTCCTAACTTCTTGCTTGTCATTCCCTTTGCGAGGTTCATAGATGGGCAACCTTTCATTTCCAGCGGAGGCCGTGATCAATGTTATGGGCACGAGTTGCAAGTTGTTCAAATGTGCCAGGCTTGATACCTTGAAAGATATAGCGCAATACCCAATGTATGCCTTAGATGCACATCTCTATACCTGAAGCTTCACTGAGCCTGTCTTTGCAGATGAGGCTTGCATTCCTCCAACAATTGATAAAGTCGATAAATAGTTCCCCCTTTTGTTGACGAGTATTCGTAAGTTCTATCATACTCACAGTACGTATCGTACTATAAAAGTGATTGAGGAACTCTTGATCCAGTTGATCCTACCTATAGATAGATCCATCATCGAGGTCTGTTTACTAGTCAAAAGCATTTCCTTTTAGCGAGGGGACAAACTGCTTGATGAGGTAATCTCCATAAGTCCCAGCATTGTTGCACGTCTCCACGAAGTGTGCAATATGTTGCTTTGGGTTACCTTAACCATCAAACCGTTAGAACTTTGGAGGTTGATAGCCAGCAGGCATCTTCAACATATCGACCCTTGCAATGTACTGGTTTGCATATATAAGGGAGGATTTGGCAGCAACTTTATATTTGTTCTTGATGGTTCCTTCAATGAACTCGTTCAATTGATCGATTGGAATCATCCCTTCAGATGAGACATGGATAGCCTTAGCGGATGCTGCTTGTCTTGGGGGAGAGTCACTCTTTAGAACCTCTGGGAGCTTGCCGGGTGTATGGGTGGATTCTTCTTGCATCAAGAATCCCACCCTGTCTATTAGCTTGTCAATTCTAGCCTATTGATTTTGCATGTATTTGGTCAAGTCAGTGATTGCTTTCGTCAAGTTTGCCAATTGCTCCTCCATAGATAAAATGTTTGTCACCATGGCTTGTATGATTGTTGTGGACGACGGAGAGTATCATGGATTTTCACACAGATTGATCCTTGATTGGCTCACGCTATGTGGTGTAAGTGGGGAGGATCTATCACTTGAAGCATCATCATCTTCCTTCAGAGTAGAGTTCTTGGATCTGGAGAGGTCAAGCAGAGCAAGAGTCTTTTTGATCTTTTCAGCAACATCGCTTCCTCCTTCAGATCGGTTTGCGGAAGATCTTTCTCCTTTTAAGAATGAAGATCCAAAAATAGGGGTTGATGCGAACGAAACTTGGAGTGCTTGTTGTCCTAAAGAGCTTGCTATGCTCCTCATAACTGGTCTGAAGCTTCCAAAGGTGACATCGAGGATGTCTTCCACATCAGCATAGAACCTGGAGTTAGCAGCCTTGGTGGAAGTTGAACCGGAGTTAATTTTCTTTGAATCCATTTCAATGTTCTTGGATTTTGGTGATTGAAAAGTTGAGATGAGAGGTAGAGATTGTCCCACTGGGCGTGCCAGAATTTGTAGACAATAAATTGCGCAAAGAAAATAAAATCAAGACCGAAAATATCGCAACAATCGTAGTATTTTATTTCAAATATTTGAGTGTTACAATCTCTATGGATCCTCTGATTCTTCTTTCCAATTGTAAATAAATTCAAGGGCCTTTGAGCTTGATCATGAATCTATATTTGTTGCCACAGACGATGATCTTAAATTCAACTGGCACTAACTTTGGTTTGAACTCGCACTCCTTGAACCTTGATTTGTTCTTCGTTCTTGAACTTGAACTTGATTTGTTCTTCGTTCTTGAGCTTGAACTTGGTTGTTAAACTTGAACTTGATTGCTTGAAGCTTGAAACTTGTGGAGGAATTTGCGGTGTTTGATCCACGAGCTCTCTCTTGCTTCTTGTTATAACTTCTGGTGTCTTTTCTGAGATATGAAGATCCATATTTATAGTTGTGGAAGGGAGGAGTTGTGATAAGAACAAACTCTTTCCGACCAATCAAATTAAAGTGTGACATGGCTGCATTTGATTGGTCAGAACATGTCACTTGCACACGTAGCGCAATTTCATTGGCCTTTCAGTGTGACTGGGCACGCCTTGTCATTTTGACACATGGCATGGTCCTATTGGCTCTTCTAGGTGACTTGGCTTGCCTTGTCATTTTGACATGTGGCATGGTCCTATTGGCTCTTCTGTGTGACTTGGCATGCCTTGTAATTTTGACACGTGATATGGTCTTGTTGGCTTTTCTGCGTGACTTGGCGTGCCACATCATATGACACCAAACTGGGCCTCTAGGAAGATGATATCTTGGGCTTAATAAAGTGGGCTCATCATTTGTAGCCCAACTAAATGGGCAAGTCCAATCTATATTGTTGGACTTAAGTAATTAATCCAATTATATTAACTCATAATATTTATTTGGACTAATATATTTATATATAGTCCGGATATTTTATTGAATTAAAATTCAATAAATTTTGCATGTCTATAGTTCCAATAGCGTACTTTTTTTAAGATGCAATGATAATATGTTTTAATTGTATATTCCTTCTTTTTCTAACCAAATATGTAGAAATAACTTGATTAAAATATTATTATCTTAACTCAACTAAAAAATTATAGTAAACATAACGTTGTTTCAAGTTATTTTTAAATAGATTTTGGCGCGAAAAAAATAAATTAAATAGTTTGTAGACTTAAAAGATAAAAAAAAAATTATTGTTAAAAAATGCAACGTGGGTGAAAAAATTCATATGGCAGCACATGTGTTACACTCTCATGAATTGCCAGCGTCCAAGGGATCAAGCTACGAAATAACAAAATTTAGGGGGTTATGAAAAATCACGCGAAGTTTAAGAAAAAACTTAATAAAAGTTGCCAAGTTCAGGAATCCCGAAGTATTCTGTCATATATAATTAAAAACCCATGATCCTAGTAGAATATATTATACAAAAAAATCTAAAGAATTACTATCATTGAAGTAGGATGGCGCGAAGAGAGCGTGGGAGGGGACCAAATTCCCGACGTTACAAGGAGTAGTATTATTAGGGTCGTGGTCAAACTTATGTGGGGCCTAAAATTGGTAGGGTAGAGAAACTATGATATTTGAGTTTTAAATAAAATAAAAAGCCGGACGGTGCATTAAGTTTCTATGTGCGAAGTCTTTAGAAGGGTCGGGCCACATATTTGAGCAAGTTACATATTTGATCGACTGACCAAAAATAATTACATCAATTAATCAAATATACAAAAGATATACATCCAACTGGTTAACTTAAAAATAGTTGTTGGATGTATAACATATATATAATTTTTATATAAGATATATAATCGTGCATAGTTATTTATAATTTTGGCTGAAAAAAACAAACAATGAATTTGAATGATTATTTTTGTAAGAATCTATATTAATAAATAAAACTATATATTTCATCAGTTATTATTTTGGTTCACGACTGTACAGTATAATTTTCTCATGATATTTAGGTGACGATACACGTTGGGTGGGATTGGATTAGGTTCTCTTAGAAATTGTTGCGTATGATGAGGGAAAGGAACGTGGGCTTAGTGAGCCCCACGTACAAGTGGACAACTTAATTTTAGTTTCTACTGGCCCCCACTCTTTGGGCCCAACTAGTTGTTCGCCTGGTCGGTTCGTGACACAACGCACGGCTGGTGATTTGCTTTTGGTATAACATAATTGGCCCTTTAGAATTAGACGTATCTTGTAGAGAAATTTTTATGAAATACTATTTTTTAGTAGTAATTAGCTATTTATAGATACTATTTGTTATATTACGGATTATAGATATTTTTTATGTGGTTATACGATTTATTTGATGTATTTAAGTTATTGTATTCATGAATACAGTAGCAAAATAGGCGTGAATCGGGGAAATCCAGCTTATCAGTTGCTGTAATCGAGTGTATTTGACGATATTCATGGAGTGAAACATGGGATTACAGCTGGACAGATTATTGTATTCGACTGTATTTGACTGTATTCACGGCGTGAAATAGGAGATTACACTGTTTTTAAAACGGAAAGTGAATCAATTAACATAATAGACTCCTAATATAACTCAACAAACTCAATTATAACACACAAGTTTTGTATTTTCAGTTATAAAAAAGATTCTCGACCGAAACATACCCCAAAAATATATCAATTTTCAGAGAAATTATATAATAATCTGAATACATAAATTATATTAATTAAAAAAAACTTATGAATACATTCATGGCATATAGCGAGACAGTGAATACAATGAAATACATAGAATATAGAGGGATACATAAAAAAAAGATAGTGAATATAATGAAATACATGGAATACAACGAGAAACATTGAATTACAATGAAAAAAAAGACAATGAAATACATGAAAATAAATTGAAATATATTAACAGAAAATCAAGTTGCTCAGCACCAAACTCCATCGTCTTTGTTCAAGAACAAACCCTAATTTCCGGCGAATCTGTCGCTCACCAGAAGCCGATAGTGATAAACCAACTGGATTAAAAAAAGTTAAGGATTTTGAAAGAATCAAAATAGGGCCATCATGATTTTGAAAGAATTAATATGTCCGTAGGTGCATTCTTAAACAACTACTTAGGCATCAAAACCTTATTAATAGTAAAAATAGACAGCGGTTGTTCATCAATTAGAGTTCCGGTAATCTTCACAATCTTCGTCTTCAATGTCACAACGTTACTGTCATTTTGCACGACGAAATCGTACTTCTTAGACCCGTCAGTAGCTAACGTGTTCATTATGCCATTATTGGATTTCAAGCTATCCATAGATTGATAAACTGGAAGTCCGTGATACTCAAGCAAAGATTGGTTTCCTTCCGCCATCGAAAATTTTAATGGGATGAGAGAAGAGAATTGGGATGTAGCAAAGTAGAGAGAAAGAAAAAAATGTAACTGATTAGCGTATTTAGTGGTTTAGGGCTAAGAGATAATCAAAATTAAATATTTTGCTATAAAACTTAAAATGTATCTATAGAATATAATTTTTTTAAATGGTATTTATTTAAAATAAATAAGGTGTTAACATGTGGTATAGGAGGTAAAAATTCATATCTTCTTCTTGTGTTGTCACTTTGGTCAAACCTTTCCCCCCATTTCCCTCCACTTTGTTTGTCCTTTTTATATATTTTTCACCTTTTTAAGAACAAAAAAAAGAAAGAAATATATTTCCTCATCTTTCTTTTTATAACTAACTTTTTAATATTGAAACAGAACTGCCTACTTCAATACGTAAATGAATCACAAAAGAAAGGATTGTAAAAAGGAAAATTAACATATATACACTAATCGGGTAAAAACAAATTACAGTAGCAATGTAGTGTAATTTGTTAGAGCAAATAATTTACTTTATTTTTTAAGTTACTAATCGCACTTATTATAAACTGTTATATCTTATTATTTTTTTAAATAACCTGTTAATATAAAAAATTATTTACACTTTCAATACATAAATTTAAACATTAATAGAAATGCTACTCTTTCCCCACAAATTGATTTGCCTATTTGGTTATTGAGGGTTAAATAATTACATCATATTGAGTTAAACTAAAAGGTGCATGGTTAAATTATGTTCTCAACATAATGACATTTAAAAGTCAGACCAAATTACAGAAGTACAAGAATATACTATTTACATTCCAAAGCTATTTTTCTCTGAAATATTATTAAATCTGATTATTGAAAATTTCAAAAAGACATCCTATTTATGACTTTTGAGCTCTAAAGTGAAGATATCTTTATACGGTTGTAATAAATAGTTACGTGTACAATTTCGTTATCTTACTTCATAATTATGTTGTTAAAATGATAAAATTTTAAAAATAATTTGAATCATTATAAAGAGCAATGATGAAAACTTCATTTTGTCTTTTAATTTTTACCTGTCATAATCAAATACATGTTATTTCTATCCGTCTCTTTATTGATTTTGAAGTTTATAGTAGTTTTACTTCATAAGATACAAATTACAAACTTTTGGATTATTGCAATTTGTTTGGTTGAATCATAGTAGATAATGATGGTTTCGGTGCGGTGGATAATGATGGTTTTGGTTAGTGATGTCCATTTCAATGTTGTCTACACTCATTTCTAATTATAACAATTGGAATAATCCAATTGCTACTATAATTATAGTCCTATATCTAGCTTTTAAGTAAGTTTTCAAGAATTGTCTCTACGTTTATACAGGTTGTGGTGTATTGTTATTCTGAAACCCTTTTTTTCTCAAGGTAATTAGCTTAAAATGAGTATTTGTCTCAAAGTTAATTCTTATATTTATTAAGTATTGATCATAATATTTGAAAGTGTTGAAATTTATTTGAGTATTAGAGATTGATAATAATTTATAAGTGTTGATGCGTAGTAATCTCAAGTTAGAGTTGAAATAATAATAAAGAAAAATAACTTCAGGCCAAAGGATAAAGAAGATTATTGTTTGACTCAAAAGTTGTTGAACATTTTTAAGCAAATCAATCAATATAATTGAAGGGGTAAATCCTAGTTAAAGATAATTAACTCTAGATCCGAGATGAGTAGGAAAAATAGAGAAACATAGTCAAATATAAATGTTGACAGCGATTGTGATCAGATTTAATGGCATAAGTAAAGATGCATTAAGTAACAAAAATATGAATAAAGAAAAAGATTCACCTGATCTTCAGTGAGACATATCTTCTTTCATTTAATAAAGATCAATAGTAGACAAATACAAGAACCTTATGACCCTTTTTTGGATCCGATGAAGGTATGGGATCACTCATCCTCTCAATTCTTTGGAGAGGTTTGTTTATATATTTTCTAGAAAGAGGGAGAGGGAGACCGAGAGAGAGAGAGCCCCCCCCCC
>MU717338.1:144913-198617 GCA_026770625.1 Nicotiana glauca | reverse complement strand
TAAATCAATCCATATGCATTTAAGTTCATTTCCTTTTAATAATTGATCAATAGAAAAATTGTAGTCATTTTAAGTTGGCCTTTAATAAAATAACGAGACGAGCCTCGCCGCATTACACGCACAATTGCGGGGCCCTCAAATAACTTTCATAAAATCTTTAGATTCGGAAGGACCGTTTAGCTAATTTCACGGTCTTTCCCAAAGTAACAAGACGTAAATATCTTAGGCACAATTTTAATATACATTCTCAAGTACGGGTGCACATATATGTGACCCAAATATTACTCTCGACGAAGTCGAAATGTATTTAAAGCCACAGGCGTACTGGTACGGTGTGGTTAAAAAATACATTTTAACGACGTTGCAATTCCTTATAATTAAATAAGCAAGAATGCTAATGCACATTAATTAGATAAAAACAAATACAACAGTTGAGCGACCATTCTAAAACAACAAAATTTGGTAGTGCCTAACACCTTCTCCCGGGTTAACAGAATTCCTTATCCAGATTTCTAGTTCACAGACTATAACAGAGTCAAACTTTCCTCGGTTCAGGATTAAAACGGTGACTTGAGACACCATTATATTCTCAAGTGGCAACTCTGAAAAACTTAAATAACTAATCTCGTTCCGACTGTCCTTAAATTGGAAAAACTCCTTATTATGCCTATTCGTCGGGTGTAACCTGTAAAAAGGAGGTGTGACAATAAGCTGCTACAAAGCTTGATTCTTAACTATACTCATAGGGTCAAAATTATTGGGCACCACACTTTAACTTCTGAATTCACTAGGGTCGTTATTGAGAGCCACCCGCTCTGACTCGGTCCCGAATATAATTCACTTTATAAATTTTATGACACACGAATACCCTCTCGATGAAGCAACCAGCGAAATCACTTCTTCTGAAACCTGTATCTATACCAAGCATAAATCCTAAATCGTCCCTCAAATCTAATCATAAGCCAAGAAGGCCAACTATAACATGCATTCAACAATTCATCTACTCAACTTACCACTTATGTTCCTTTTCCCATAGCTGGAATAACCCACCAATATGCAAATAACCAGAAACCTCACGAGTACTTAATCATGCAACCCAATCTTAGGCGGTGGGACTCTCCCACTTAGTTTGAAGCTATTATTTCACAACTCTGGAATTCATCGGGATTCCTTAATCTCTTAGTGACATAACCTTGCGCAATCAACCGCCAGCATTCTCGATATCTTACCGTAGGACCCAATTTGATACTCTAAATCATTAACAACATTGAGACAACAGTTCCCTTTGCTGCATAACCTGTAGAACTCTTCGCAGAAGCCTCGCCAACCACGCGACCGCTAAACTGCTCATAGGGAATAACCCTCCTGAGTCCAAGCTCACTCCCTAGCTGTACCAGTCCATTTACCCCTCGTGGACACCCATTAAATATGCGACAACATCCTTCCACTTCAATGTCACGATATATATTTCTTCATTTCAAGCAGCTCCTTTCCAACATACCAAATCTCCCACCGCATAACAACTCCATGCTTTAAATTAACTCTACAGACTTCCATTGCCGACGCTAAGATCCCAGATCCTTCCAAACTATCCTTAGGCGCATAGTCATCCTACTACAAGGCCCTATACAGGTCCGCCACTCTCCCACTTTGGGAAAACTCACTCCTTCAATCAACTGTTCGGCCTGCGCTCCCTAAGCCTGGCCTTTTGGAAGTTTAAAACTCCGCCTAACACTTCCCACATGCCTTTCTCATCTTTTATTGCCCAGTCATTGTCTTAATAAAATTTATCTTCATAGAACTAGAATGCAAAATTTGCTACTAACCCCAAACTTTTCAGAAGGTCATCTTTGTTGATCCGTCAAAATCTTAAAATACTGATTAAATCCAGAACCACCACACCCTGCGATATTTGATAGTTGTATCTCCAATACTATTTCACAATATCTTGCCCCAAGGTGAATTGTAGCAGATCATAACACCGACAAACTTAAAGCGTTCAGTTAGGACAACAACATCCCCATATAGAGGAGAACTCCACCACGTTTGAAATTACCACGTTTTATTACTTCTATCAGTCCACATCTGAAAATCCTTAGTTCGATTGTCATTCCCCTGTCGGGAATAAAATACTGAATCCCTTTGATTACATACTGAGTAAACCTCCTCTCAATTAACTGACTGCCCTGACATGTAGGCAAACACCCTACCATCATAACAACACTGTGGAATAATCACTCATAAGCATTATGGCAACCTATGCCTAGCCTCAAGGCTCTTAGAAGTTCTGTTACTAAGCTGAAACAATAGAATATCCCTCTATAATGCTACTATAATAGTCCAATCAACTATACCGGGAAAATCATCTCGCACCACATTTATAGTGCCATTATAACCTTTCAATTGTTTTTGATTTAGAACAAGCGCTCGCATCGCGTAAGATTGAGTAAGAAGGAATCAAGGGCATAAGCCTCAAAAGAATCGAACCGCACAATAAGGAAATCAAGAAGGGAAGTACTCCTAACAGCCATGTAGCCTCCCGAGGATAAGTACAGACGTCTCCGTACCGATACGCGAGACTCTACTAGATTTTCTCATGACTCGTGAGGCCGACAAAAACGTAGTGCTCTGATACCATGTTGTCATGACCCAAAATCCACTAAGGGTCGTGGTGTCAGTCCGAAATACAGTGGACATGGAATAATTATAAAAATGCAGAAAGGAACTACACTAGTTGTGGCTCTTCTCGAACAATGCAGCTAACCTCGTCCCAGAATCATCCACGCCGCTATACCCAGTAGGCCGCTAGAGTATTTATATACCTGTGCAACAAAAATGCACAAAAGCATAGTATGAGTATGTAATCAACGTGTATTCAATGAGTATCCCGCCTAATCCCACAGGGGTAGAGACGAGATGGTCAGCTTTGACACTATCTAATGGTCCAATAATGATTTGTCCTTAATATAAATTGAATAGTGGATTTATTTTATAACCATGATTCTAATCCAGATATAGGAAACAAGTAAACACGTAATTCTTTCATAGGAAAACTTCCAGAATTCTTTTTAGATATAATCCAAATATTTTTAAGCCATAAAAGGGCAATGATAACTTAATTAAGTCCAGGCAGCAACAAAAGCATGCGCAAATCACACCGAGGCGATGACCCGATCCAACAAAAATAAATGTGCACTTGCCGAGGGTCGATGACGCGCCTATAGATGCATCTATTAATCTGTCGAGGCGTTCGGCCCGTTCCAAAATAAACGCACACAACCAGTCAGTCAAGAAGTCAACTTGGAGAAATTATCCAAGAAAGGATTCTCTTTAATAATTTGAGAAAATGAAGTTTAAGTCTTTTTAGAAATCCATTTATTAATTTAATATGATTTAAACAATTCAAGCCATCAATAAAATCATAATTAATTCAAATATAACATGCTTTTGGGTCATAGACTACCCGAACAATAGCATAATAGTGACTACGCACGAACTCTCGTCACCTCGTACATATGTAGCCCTCACAAATAGGAGCACATAACCAATTTAACTCACCTATGGGGTAAATTCCCCCTCACAAGATTAGAAAGGAGACTCACCTTGCTCCGAAGATCCATAAACGGCCTCCAAGCCTTCCCGACGACTTGAATCGTTGCCAAATGTTCTGAAACTAGCCAAATAATGGAAAACTAATGAGAATATACTCGAATACTTGTTAACAATTCAAGTTATACAAACCCCCCAACTTCGCTTAGTGAAATGACCAAAATGTCCTCGGGCCCATGTGCCCGAATTCCAAAATTTCTGAAAGATATATACTACCCATAGCTTCACTAGCTCAAATATATAATTTACTTCTAATTCCATATCCAAAATCGTGGCTAAATTTCAAGAATATAATTTTCTAGGTTTTCTTCCAAAACCTCAATTTTTATACAATTTTTCATGCCCAAATCCTTACAAAATTGATGTATTTAACTCAAAATAGGTTGGGATAACTTACCATATAATGGATGACGAAAAACCTCTCTTGAAGCTCCCCAAAATCGCCCCAAGCCATGAAAAATTAGAGAAATGAACCCAAATCACGATTTAAAACACCTTTGCTACCTCCAGGTACCTTTGCTTCTGCGGAACTACTCCTGCTTCTGCGGTCCTGCTTTTGCTTAAAAGATGCCGCTTCTACGGTCCTGGGCTCCAGCCCAATTTTTGCTTATGCGTATGGCACACCGCATATGCGGCTCCGCTTTTGCGGATCTTGGGCCACTTCTGCGGTCCTAGGCTGCTCCCCTCCATCCGCTTCTACGACGTCCTTTCCGCAGATGCGGTCCCGCTTCTGCGAAACTTTGACCACATCTGCGGTCCTCGAGCCTCAGACCAAACCCGCTTCTGCGGCTTCCTTTATCACTTCTGTGCGGCCGCTTTTGCGATCCTATTTCCGTAGAAGCAAAAATACTGGCAACTAGTAAACCAGCAAACCTCAACCTTCTCAAAAATCCATTTTCGATCCGTTAACCACCCGGAATCCACCCGAGGCCTCCGGGTGTGGCGACCCAGCCCGTCATCACATGAGTTATTGCCCCGTTTCCCTCATCTTATGTTTCTCTATGCTTCATTATTGATATTTGAGGTGATCGAGTCGAAATGGATTGGTTTTTAGATGGAAATGAGACACTTAGTCTCTTTAAGGAAAGCTTGTTTTGGAAAAGTCAACCAGAAGTTGACTATTCAGTTACAGGGCTCGGATGTGATTTTTGGTGATTTGGTTAGCTTCGGAGGATGATTTGTGACTTAGGAGCGTGATCGAGAGTGATTTTAGAGGTCCAGTGTAGAATTAGGCTTGAATTGGCGAAGTTAGTATTTTGGTGAATTCCGGTTGATAGGTGAGATTTTGATCCGAGGGTCAGAATGGGATTACGAGAGTTGTTGTAGCTTCATTTGGTGATTTTGGATATGTGTACCAAATTTCAGGTCATTCGGAGGTGTTTTGGGCAGGTTTTTGATCAAATGCGTATTTCGGAAGTTTTTAAGTAACTTAGGCTTGAATCCGATGTAATTTGATGATTTTGGTGTTAGTTGAGGCGTTTTGATGATCGGAGCAAGTTTGAACAATGTTTTAAGATGTGTTGTTACCTTTGGTTGAGGTCCCGAGGGCCTCGGGTGATTTCGGATAGCTAACGGGATGAAATTCAAGTTGGGGAAATGGCTAATTTTGCTGCTATCTGGTATGCTCGCTTCTGCGGAAATGTACCGCATAAGAGGTTCCGCAGAAGCATAATATTGGTCACAAAAGTAGTCTGGAGTTGAGTTGGGTAGTTCCACAGAAGTGGAAGACTTTTAGCTTAAGCGAGTCTGCAGAAGCGGACAGGCAGTCGCAGAAACGGTTATGGCCTGGAGGTGAGGTTACGCAGAAGTGGAAATTGGTGTCGCAAAAGCGGCCCAGGAGTTTTAATGAAATTCTGCATATGCGGACAAAAACTGCAGAAGCGGTTGTGCGGAAGCGGGCGTAGGGACCGCAGATGTGGCAACCCCTGAAGCTAGTAGGAGTTTTATATTCTTTTTTGTTCCGCGAGGGTTGTGTTATTTCCACCATTCTTAAACGAGCTTGAGAGCTATTGGACGGATTTGAAGGAGGATTTCGACTAGGTGTGATTGGAGGTAAGTCCCTTGGCCTAAATACATGAAATTATGATAGATTTAACATGATAATGGGTTGAAATTCTTCAAAAGAGAGTGAAGCTAGGGCTTGGGAACTTGGGGATTTAAAAAATTGAAATTGAAGGGTCAAATGTACTCCAATTTTGGTTAACTTGATATGTATAGATTCGTGGAGAGATGAAGAATCTGGTGATGTGAATTTTGTAATTTTTCGAGAAGTGGGCCTGGTGCTCTGGTTTTGCCAACTTCATTGTTTTTGATATTTTTTGAGTTTTTTCGATTGGGTTATGTTTCCTTTGCCTATTGTGATGTATTCCTTGTGGTTTTGATCATATTCGATGCACGAGAAGGTCGATTCTAGAGGAAAAGGCATATCGAGCTAGACTTTTGGCCGACTAGAGGTGAATAATGACTTTAAATGATGACCTGAGGGTTTGAGACCCCGGATTTGCACAACTTGGTGCTGTGTTAAGATGAGACACGCGTTCAATGACGAGCGCAGGGTCATTTACCATTGGGGATTGTGACGTGGTCCAGTCCGAATGCTATTTTACCGCGTATTAGCTATGACTTGTAGTTTTTCACTATGATTTGAGTTTATTGCCATATTTGGCGTTTATTGCCCACTGTTCGAACTCCTTATGAGCGATCATCACTGTTTTCCTCACTATTTGAAGTATTATTTGAACTCAGACCATTTGAATTACACTATTCTGTGAACTCAACTTTATTTTTACTCAAACTTGGGGTTTTTACCGATATTTGAACTATTGTTTGAGCTTAGTATTATTGTTTTATTGATGCCCGAGGAGCTTTTGATTATTTTGGACTGATTGAGGCTGAGGGCCATGTGTGAGGATTACGATGAGTAATGTGAGGAGGCTTTCAGGCCTCGAGTGTTATGTGAGGAGGCTTTCAGGCCTTGAGTGTTATGTGAGGTGGCTTTCAGGCCTTGAGCGATATGTGAGGCGGCTTTCAGGCTTTGAGTGTATTGTGAGCAAGCTTTCAGGCCTTATTGATAGCGCTTGGGCTGTAGTAGCCCCTCCGGAGTTTGCATACCCACAGTGAGCGCGGGTACCCATGTGATTGAGATTGAGCCTAAGGGACTGATGTTGTACTTTGTGATTAATACTGAGCCCGCGGGGCTGACTTTATGCTGATAGTTGATATTGCACCCGATGTGCAGGTTGCTGAGTTTTTATACTGGTTAAGAATATTTGTTATTTTTTTTTTACTATTTTTAAAGATGATTCTTGCTATATTTCACTGATTTTACTGTTTAACTGGTTTTACCGCTTGAGATAGCACTATTTGTGCCTTCATGGGATTTTTTGCTTTCAATCGTTATTTATTTTTTTTACTTACTGGGTCGGAGTACTCACATTACTCTCTACACCATGTGTGCTGATACAGGCATAGTAGGGTTCGTTCCTTAGCGTTGATTTCCTTCCAGACCAGGCGGACCAGGAGTGACGAGGTAGTTGTCGACGTACACAGCCCCGTTTCTTCCTTATCTTCTGTATTTTCATTTATCTTTGGACTATGTTTCCTAGTTCTAGACTTGTAGTATTTTAGTAAACTCAGTAGTAGCTCGTGACTTGTGACACTCCGATTTCGGGCTGGATTTGGGATGGTATCCCTGTTTATCACTTTTATTCCGTATTTATGGTTACGTTATCCATGTTTTAGACTTATTCTTGCTAAATGTCTGTTAAGATGTGGTGTTATTGTTCTGTTGGCTGTCCTTGTCTCCACGAGAGGCGCCATCACGACCGATGGGAATTGGGTCGTGTCAAGTTGGTATCAGAGCCTAGGTTACTAGGTCTCAAGAGTTATGAGCAGGTTTAGTAGAGTATCGCGGATCGGTACGGAGACGTCTGTATTTATCCTCGAGAGGATGCAGAACCCTTAGGAAAACTTCACATTCTTGAAATTCTTGTTGTGCGACTTTGTTGATCCGAGAACTAAACTTATGTGTTCTATTCTTCCACAGATGGCGAGGACCCGCGCTACAGGATGACACAGAAGACTACCAGTACCACCTACTAAGGGCACTAGAGGCTGTGGTCGCGGTCGTGGTTGTGGTAGAGGTAGAGCCGTGAGGGCAGCACCTGTTGCTCCACCAGTTGCCCGAGCTCTGGATCAGGCCCCCAGCTGCAGACATTCCAGCAGCACCTGTTCAGGCACCGGCGGTGCCCATTGTGATTTCGGGTCTCCAAGAGATCTTGGCTCAGATACTATCAGTTTGCACTGGCCTAGCCCAGGTAGTTTCACCACTACTACAACAGCTACTTCTCAGGCATGGGGAGGCAGTCAGACCCCCGCTGCTCGCACACTCGAGCAGGTGGTGCAGGGTGTACAGATACAGGGAGCAGCTCCGGCTCAGCCATTTGTACCAGTTCAGGATTTTGTGGATCCAGCTATGCCAGACGATGAGCAGCGTCGTCTCGAGAGGTTCAGTAGGCTCCAGCCTCCAGTTTTCAGTGGTGCTCAGGGCGAGGATGCCTAGGGATTTCTTGACAAGTGTCAGCGTATGCTTCGGACGACAAGGATTTTGGAGTCCAGTGGAATAACATTCATCATATTTTAGTTCACTGGGACTGCCTTCACATGGTGGGAGGCATTTGAGCGGTATAGGCCGGTAGGTGCAACACCTTTGTCATGGCAGGAGTTCTCAACTATCTTTCTGGAGAAGTGGGTACCACATTCTCAGATAGAGGAGCTATGTAGGTAGTTTGAGTGGCTTCGACAGGGGAACATGACTATGACCCAGTATGAGGCAAGGTTTTCTGAGTTAGCTTGTCATGCCTCCTGGATAGTCCCGACAGATAAAGGGAGGATCAGGAGGTTTGTAGATGACTCGAGAGAGGGGTTCTGGGTATTTCCTTTGAGGATGTAGTTGATATTGCTCGTGATATTGAGATGGATCGCCGTCAGGACAGAGATGAGGGGGAGGCCAAGAGGCCTCGAGGTTCTTGTAGTTTTAGTGGTACTCTATCTAGGGGTCAGTTCCAGCAGGGCAGAGGTCGTTCATTCAGGCCTCCTCAGTCAGCCCGCTCTGAGTATCGTGGGTTATCTTCCGATTGGGGTCATCAAGGTTATCAGTAGAGTCAGCCATCTCTTAGCGCTCTTCCGACATAGGGTTCATCACGAGCTCCATCTGTTCAGGGTTCCTCCAGGCCGAGTGCGTCAGCCAGTCACTCTGGCGTACGGGGTCCCCTTCAGTCTCATTCTTCAGCACCCAGGAGCTGTTATGAGTACAGGGAGTTTGGGCAGATATGGAGGCAATGTCATTGGGTTCGTAGTAGTCAGTCTCAGCAGAGGGGTGAGCCCTCATCATCTGGCCCAGTTTCTTCAGCACCCACCCTGCCAGCTAGGGGTGAGGGTCAGAAAGCTAGGGGCCGCCCCCGAGGGGGAGGCCGATCGGGTGGTGGTCAGGCTCGCTTCTATGCTCTTCAGGGCTGGTCAGATGCTATTTCTTCGGATGCTGTTATCACAGGTATTATTTTAGTCTGCCACAACGATGCCTCAGTTTTATTTGATCCCAGTTCTACCTATTCCAATGTGTCTTCTTATTTTGCTCATCATTTGGGTACGACCCGGGGGTGTCTTGCTTTACCTATTCTTATATCCACCCCGGTGGGCGATACTTTTGTGGTAGATCATGTATACCGATCGTGTTTAGTTACTATTAGAGGTCCGGAGTCCCGTGTTGACTTGTTTCTATTGAGCATGGTAGATTTTGTTGTTATTCTGGGCATGGATTGGCTATCTACGTGCCATGCTATTCTAGACGGTCATGCTAAGACAGTCACATTGGTCACTCAGGGTATTCCAAGAATTGAGTGGCGTGGTATGACTGACTATGTTCCCAGCAGGGTGATTTCATTCATAAAGGCCTAGCGGATGGTTGGGAAAGGTTGTCTATCGTATTTGGCTTTTGTGAGAGATGTTGGAGCTGGGACTCCTAGTCTTGATTCTGTTCCCGTTGTGAGGGATTTCCCTGATTTGTTTCCAGCAGACCCGCCTGGCACGCCGTCGGACAGGGACATAGACTTTGATATTGATCTAGTGCCGGACACCCAGCCCATTTCTATTCCTCTGTATTGCATGGCACCAGCGGAATTAAAAAACTAAAGGATCAACTTCAGGAACTCCTAGATAAGGGGTTCATTCGTCCGAATGTGTCACAGTGGGGTGCACCGGTCCTAATTATGAAGAAGAAAGATGGCACAATGAGAATGTGCATTGACTACATGTAATTGAACAAAGTAACGGTGAAGAACAAGTATCCTCTACCCTGCATTAAGGATTTGTTTGACCAACTCCAGGGAGCGAGGGTGCTCTCCAAGATTGATCTCTGTTCAGGGTATCACCAGCTGAAGATCAAGTATTCAGATATTATAAAGACGACTTTCAGGACTAGATATTGGTACTATGAGTTTCTTGTTTTGTCTTTTGGGCTGACTAATGCCCCAGCAGCGTTCATGCACTTGATGAACAGTGTATTTCGGCCATATCTGGATTCGTTCGTGATTGTTTTTACTGATGATATATTGGTGTACTCGCACAGCCAGGAGGACCACGCTCAGTATTTGCGAGCGATATTACAGAGGTTGACGGAGGAGAAGCTTTATGCAAAGTTCTCCAAGTGTGAGTTTTGGCTTGGGTCAGTGGCTTTCATGGGACATGTGGTGTCCAGCGAGGGTATTCAGGTCGACTCGAAGAAGATAGAGGCGGTGCAGAGTTGGCCTAGGCCGACCTCAGCCATGGAGATCTGTAGTTTCATTGGGTTGGCAGGGTATTATCACCGGTTTGTCAAGGGATTTTCTTCTATCGCATCGCCCTTGACCAAGTTGACTTTGAAGGGTGCTCCATTTGTGTGGTCGAATGAGTGTGAGGAGAGCTTTCAGAAGCTCAAGATAGCTTTGACCACGACTCCAGTGTTGGTATTGCCATCAGCTTTAGGTTCTTACACTGTGTATTGTGATGCTTCGACAGTTGGGATCGAATGTGTGTTGATGCAGGAGGGTAGAGTTATTGCATATGCCTCTCGTCAGTTGAAGCCCCACGAGAAGAACTACCATGTACATGATTTGGAGTTGGCTTCTATAGTTCATGCTTTGAAGATTTGGAGGCACTATTTGTATGGAGTATCTTGTGAGGTATACACCGAACATCGCAGTCTTCAACACCTGTTGAAGCATAAGGATCTTAATTTGAGGCAGAAGAGGTGGTTAGAGTTGCTCAAGGACTATGATATTACTATTTTGTATCACCCGGGGAAGGCCAATGTGGTGGCCGATGCTTTGAGCCAAAAGGCGATCAGTATGGGTAGCTTGACATACATTCCAGTTAGGGAGCGGCCATTTGCAGTTGATGTCCAGGCTTTGGCCAATCAGATGGTGAGGTTAGACATTTCGGAGCATAGTCGGGTGTTAGCTTGTGTAGTTTCTCGGTCTTCCTTGTGTGACCGCATCAGAGAGCGCCAGTATCATGATCCGCATTTGCTTGTCCTTAAGGACAGGGTTTAGCATGATGATGCCAGAGATGTTACTATTAAAGTGATGGCGTGCTGAGGTTGAAGGGCCGAATTTGTGTGCCCAAGGTGGATGGGCTTCGGGAGTTGATATTAGAGGAGGCTCATAGCTCGCGGTATTCCATTCATCCGGGTGCCGCGAAGATGTATCAGGATTTGAGATAGCACTATTGGTGGAAGAGGATAAAGAAGGATATTGTCGGTTATGTAGCTCGATATCTCAACTGTCAGCAGGTCAAGTACGAGCATCAGAGGCCGGGTGGTGTTTTCCAGCAGATGATTATTCCCGAGTGGAAGTGGGAGAGGATTATTGTGGACTTTGTGAGTGGTCTCCCTCGGACTTTGAGGAAGTTTGATTCAGTTTGGTAATTGTATATTGGCTGACCAAGTCCGCGCACTTCATTCCAATATGTACTACCTATTCTTCTGAGCGGCTGGCAAGGATTTATATCCGGTAGATTGTTTGATTGCATGGGGTTCCAGTGTCTATTATCTCAGATAGGGGTACTCAGTTCACTTCTCAGTTCTGGAGAGTATTTCAGCGGGAGTTTGGTATGTAGGTAGAGTTGAGCACAACATTCCATCCTCAGACGGAGGGGCAGTCCGAGCGCACTATTCAGATATCGGAGGATATGTTGCGTGCCTGTGTTATTGATTTTTGGGGTTCATGGGGTGAGTTTTTACCACTTGCAGAGTTTTCCTACGACAACGGCTATTAGTCCAGCATTCAGATGGCTCCGTATGAGGCATTGTATGGGAGGCGATGTAGGTCTGTTGTTGGATGGTTCGAGCCCGGTGAGGCTAGGTTATTGGGGATAGAGATGGTTCAAGATGCCTTAGAGAAGGTGAAGCTTATTCAGGAGAGGCTTCATACAGATCAGTCACGTTAGAAGAGTTATGCGGATTAGAAGGTTCGGGATGTGTCCTATATGGTAGATGAGAAGGTCTTGCTGAAGGTTTCGCCCATGAAGGGCATTGTGCGGTTTGGAAAGAAAGGGAAGCTGAGTCCACGGTTCATTGGGCCTTTTGAGATACTTAAGAGGATTGGGGAGGTGGCTTATGAGCTTCCTTTGCCACCCATCTTGTCTAGTATGCACCCGGTATTTCATGTATCCTTGCTCCGAAAGTATGGTGGGGACCCGTCTCATGTATTAGACTTCGGCACGGTTCAGTTGGATGATGATTTGCCATATGATGTGGAGCCAGTGGCTATTTTGGGTCGTCAAGTTCGGAAGTAGAGGTCAAAGGATATAGCTTGAATGAAGGTGTGGTGGAGAGGTCAGTCTGTGGAAGAGGCTACTTAGGAGACCGAGCGGGAGATGCGGAGCAAATATCCTCACTTGTTTGAGGCTCCTTGTATGTTTCTTGACCCACTCGAGGACGAGCGTTTGTTTTAGTTGGGGAGGATGTGACGACCCGGCCCGTCGTCACGTGAGTTACCGCCCCGTTTCCCTCATCTTATGTTTCTCTATGCTTCATTATCGGTATTTGAGGTGATCGAGTCGAATTGGATTGGTTCTTAGATGGAAATGAGATACTTAGTCTGTTTAAGGAAAGCTTGTTTTGGAATAGTCAACCGGAAGTTGACTATTGAGTTAGAGGGCTCGGATGTGACTTCCAGTGATTCGGTTAGCTTCGGAGGATGATTTTTGACTTAGGAGCGTCATTGGAAGTGATTTTGTAGGTCCGGTGTAGAATTATGCTTGAATTGGCGAAGTTAGTATTTTAGCGAATTCTGGTTGATAGGTGAGATTGTGATCCGAGGGTCGGAATGGGATTCCGAGAGTTTCTATAGCTTTGTTAGGTGATTTTGGAAATGTGTGCAAAATTTCAGGTCATTCGGAGGTGTTTTGGGCGGGTTTTTGATCAAATGCATATTTCGGAAGTTTTTAAGAAACTTAGGCTTGAATCCGATGTAATTTGATGATTTTGGTGTTAGTTGAGGTGTTTTGATGGTCGGAGCAAGTTTGAACAATGTTTTAAGCTGTGTTGGTACCTTTTGTTGAGGTCCCGAGGGCCTCAGGGTGATTTCGGATGGCTAACGGGATGAAATTCAAGTTGAGGAAATGGCAGATTTTGCTAGTATCTAGTATGCTCGTTCTGCAGAAATGGACCACGTAAGCGGTTCTGCAGAAGCGTAATCTTGGTCGAAAAAGCGGTCTGGAGTTGAGTTGGGTAGTTCCGCAGAAGCGGAAGACTTTTCGCTTAAGCGAGTCCGCAGAAGTGCACAAGCGATCGCAGAAGCGGTCATGGCCTGGAGGTGAGGTTCCGCAGAAGCGGATATTGGTGTCGCAGAAGTAGCCCTGGAGTTTTAATTAAATTTATTCAGAAGGGAACAAAAACCGCAGAAGCGGTTGCACGGAAGCGGGCGTGGGGACCGCAGATGCAGAAACTCCTGAAGCCAGTAGGAGTTTTATATTCATTTTTGTTCTGCGAGGGTCCTTTTATTTCCACCATTCTTAAACGAGCTTGAGATCTATTGGACGAATTTGAAGGGGGATTTCGACTAGGTGTTATTGGAGGTAAGTTCCTTGGCCTAAATACATGAAATTATGATCGATTTATCGTGAAAATGGGTTGAAATTCATCAAAAGAGAGGGAAGCGAGGGCTTGGGAACTTGGGGATTTAAAAAATGGAAATTGAAGGGCCAAATAGACTCCGATTTTGGTTAACTTGATATGTATAGATTTGTGGCGAGATGAGGAATCCGGTGATGGTACTTTTGTTATTTTTTGAGAAGTGGACTCGGGGCTCGGGGCTCGGGTTTTGCCAACTTTGTGGTTATTGATATTTTTTGAGTCGTTTCGATTGGGTTATGTTTCCTTAGCCTATAGTGACGTATTCCTTGTGGTTTTGATCAGATTCGACGCACGAGGAGGTCGATTCTAGAGGAAAAGGCATATCGAGCTAGACTTTTGGCCGGCTAGAGGTGAGTATTGACTTTAAATGATGTCCAGAGGGTTTGAGACCCCGAATTTGCACAACTTGGTGGTGTGTTGAGATGAGACACGCGTTCAATGACGAGCGCGGGGTCATTTACCATTGGGGATTGTGATTTGGTCTAGTCCGGATGCTATTTGACCACGTATTAGCTATGAATTGTTGTTTTTCACTATGATTTGTGCTTATTGCCATATTTGGGACTTATTGCCGACTGTTTGAACTCCTTATGAGCAATCATCACTGTTTTCCTTACTATTTGAAGTATTATTTGAACTCAGTCCATTTGAATTATGTTGTTTTGTGAACTCAGCTATATTTTTACTCAAACTTGGAGTTTTTACCGATATTTGAACTATTGTTTGAGCTGAGTATTGCTGTTTTATTGATGCCTGAGGGGCTTTTGGTTATTTTGGATTGATTGAGGCTGAGGGCTATGTGTGAGGATTACGATGAGTGATGTGAGGAGACTTTCAGGCCTCGAGTGTTATGTGAGGAGGCTTTTAGGCCTCGAGCGATATGTGAGGAGGCTTCAGGCCTCGAGTGTATTATGAGTAGGATTTCAGGCCTCATATTGATATGTTCAGGCTTTTAGGCATTACTGATAACGCTTGGGCTGTAGGAGCTCCTCCGGAGTATGCACACCCACAGTGAGCGCGGGTACCCATGTGATTGAGAGTGAGCCTGAGTGGCTGATGTTGTACTGTGTGACTGATACTGAGCCCGCGGGGCTAACACTATGCTGAGAGTTGATATTGCACCCGAGGGGCAGGTTACTGAGTTTTTATACTGGTTGAGAATATTTGTTATTTTATTTAATGTTTTTAAAAAGGATTCTTGCTATATTTCATTGATTTTACTGTTTAAATGGTTTTACCGCTTGAGATAGCAATATTTGTGCCTTCATGGGATTTTGTGTTCTGAGTTGTCATTTATTTTTACTAATCACTGGGTCGGAGTACTCACATTACTCCTTGCACCATGCGTGCAGATACAGGCATAGCAGAGTTTATTCCTGGGCGCTGATTTCCTTCCAGACCAGTCGGACCAAGAGTGACGAGGTAGCTGTCGGCGTCCTTTTACGATCGGATTTTCCCACCCCCGGGAGTCGTGATGGTGCCTAGTAATAGGAGCTAGTCAAGCCAATTATCAATTACCTCTTTTAGCGAAGTTCAACAGTATTAAAAATAATGAAGCGTTTAACAATAAAGCGGAAGTCTCAAATAAAATTTACTAAAAGAAATATGGAAGTTTAACAATCCTCTACCCAAGACTGGTGTCACAATACTCACGAACGTCTAGAGAATACTAAATACAAGGTTCGAATGAAATATAAAACTGTCTGCAACGATACAACGATAACAAACTAAATAGAATAGAAAGGACTCCGGGCCTGCGGACGTCGGCAAGGCTACCTCGAATATCCCTAGACTGGATCTCGCTCCCAGAATGCTACTGCTGCTCAAATGCTGCTCCAACACCTGGATCTGTGCAAAAAGATGCATAGAGTGTAGCATCAGCACAACTGACCCCATGTTCTGGTAAGTGCCTGGCCTAACCCTGGCGAAGTAGTTACGAGGCTAGACCGGACTAGTAAACAAACCCGTGCAGTTCAAATATACACATATACGCAGTAGAAGGGAATACAAAAATTTAACAAGTCACGAGGGTGAGGAGCATGTTGTAGAGGCTGTAGCTGTTTAGAATACAAGGTAAATAAATAAGGAATGAAACAATGCAACTACAAAGTCAACGAGAGTGATAAATCAAACATGGAACGGAATGTCCCTTCATGCATTAATAATCAAGACATGGCACGGAATGTCCCTTTGTGCAAATATAATCAAACATGGCACGGAATGTTCTTTCGTGCAATAATAATCAAACATGGCACGGAATGTTCCTTCGTGCAATAATAATAAAAACATGGCACTGAATGTCCATTCGTGCAATAATAATCAAAACATGGCACGGAATGTCCCTTCGTGCAAATATAATCAAACATGGCACGGAATGTTCCTTCATGCAATAAAAATCAAACATGGCACGAAATGTTCCTTTGAGAAATAATAATCAAACATTGCACTGAATGTTCCTTCGTGCAATAATAATCAAAACATGCAATGGAATGTTCTTTCGTGCAATAATAATCAAAACATGGCACGAAATGTTCCTTCGTGCAATATAAATCAAACACGGCACGGAATGTTCCTTCGTGCAATAATAATCAAAACATGGCACGGAATGTTCCTTCATGCAATAATAATCAAAACATGGCACGGAATGTTCCTTCATGCAATAATAATCAAAACATGGCACGGAATGTTCCTTCGTGCAATAATAATCAAAATATGGCATAGAATGACCCTTCGTGCATAATCACTCTTCCTCACCCAAACAATAACCACCACCAAACGGGGCGAAGGGATAGACAAACAACATTAAATATCCCGGCAAGGGAGAACAAAGCAAACCAGCTAAATCCCGGCAAGGGAATAATCACATCTCTTTCTATTACGTTCATTTCTTACTTTATAATCAAGTCAAAAATCGAGCCAACACTCCAAGTAGTTTACAAATCACATTTCCTTCTCATTATCTTCATATCATATAGAAACCGTAAATTAACAAGGAAGAGTCACTACCGAATCCCAAATAAGCACAAATAAGGACTAACGGTCATGCTAGACACCGGTGTGTAGATACTCGTTACCATGCCTATACATCGTACTCAACATTTAGCAATTAGCAAACAACACCCTAATCCTATTACCTCAACCTAAAGTTAGATCAAATACTTACCTCGAATGCTCCAAACTCGAATCAATCCTCTAGTATAACTTTACCCCTCGAATTCACCACAAAACCGCTCAAATCTAGTCACAAATTACTTGAATGTATCAACAAATGCTAATTGAATCAATTCGAATGCATGAAAATGAATTTTCCAAAGTTTTACTCAAAAATTCACAAAATGCCCCCAGGCCCAAGTGGTCAAAACCCGATGTTCGAAAAAAAAACCCGGTTACCCATTCCCCCATGAGTCCATATCTATGATTGGTTTTAAAATCGGACCTCGACTTCAGGTCCAAATCCCCAAATTTAAGAAAACCTAGGTTCTACCCAAAATCCCCATTTTCACCCATGAAAAACCATAACTTTAAGATAAAAAATGATAAATGATGTTAAAGATTGAAGAAATTGAGTAAAATTAGACTTACAAATGATTTGGGGAAGAAAGTTTTCTTGGAAAATCGCCTATGGAGTGTTTGAGTTGAAAGAATGAAGAAATGAGGTGAAAATTCATCAAAGTATGAAAAATGCAGGTTGCAGGTATGGGAATTGGGAACTGGGGTTCGCAATTGCGAACCCCGACCTGCTAATTCGGGAAATGAGAGATTTAGTTCGCATTTGTGAACTTTGGCGATGGCTGGGACTTTAACATTTGCGAGCCCTTCTTCGCATTTGCGAAGGCTCCTCGTCGCATTTGCGGACATTTTGTTCGCATTTGCGACCCCCGTGCTGGTGTTCCCTTTCTCGCATTTGCGGTCCTGGACTCGCATTTGCGAGCTCGCATTTCCGAGAAATCCTGCACAAATGCGAAGATACCAGACCTGACCTACAACAGTTTTTTTTCCAAAGTCCAAAAAATGCAACTCGTGGCCTATCTAAAACTCACCCAAGCCCTCGGGGCTCCACCCCGAACATACACAAAACCTCAAAAACATACTACGGACTTACTCGTGTGATCAAATCACCAAAATAATGTCATAGACATAGAATCAAGCCTCAAATCACAAGATTTCTTCCAACTTTTTCATCAAACACAATTTTTCCATTTTTGAGTCTAAAACGCATCAAACGACGTCTGTTTTAAACCAAACTTTACAGATAGCGCTTAAACTATATAAAAGACTTGTACCGGGCATCTGAACCAACATACGAGCCCGATACCATAGCCTTTTAATCAATTTTCATTTCCAGTTTCCTTAACAATTTCAGAAAAACATTTCACAGAAAAAAATTTTCTCGGGCTCTAGACCTCGGATTTCGACTCCGGGCACATGCCCGAGTCCCATATTTTTCTATGGACCTTCCAGGATCGTCAAATCATGGGTCGTGGTTCGTTTACCAAAAATGTTGACCGAAGTCAACTTTAAATATTTTAAAACCTTATTTTGAATTTTTTTCACATAATTTAACATATAACCTTTCTGGCTATGCGCTTGGACTGCGCACGCAAATTGAGGCAACTAAAGGTGAGGTTTTCGAGGCCTCGAAAAGGCGGAATGAAAGAGAAAACAGGTGATGACCCTTTGGTCGTCACAATCTCCACCTCTAAAGCAACCGTTCGTCCTCGAACGGACAAAAGAAAGAAGTACCTGAGTCGGGAAACAGATGAGGATAACGGCTCCGCATATCAGACTCGGACTCCCAGGTCGATGCCTCAGGAGGCTGACCTATCCACTAGGCATGCATTAAAGGAAAACTCTTCGACCTCAACTGTCGAACCTGCCGGTCTAGAATGGTGACCGGCTCCTCCTCGTAGGACAGATCCTTGTACAACTGGACTGTGCTGAAATCTAACACGTGGGCCGGATCGCCTTGATACCTCCGAAGCATGGATAGGTGAAACACTGGATGCACGGCTGACAAGCTGGGCGGCAAGGCAAGTCTGTAAGCCAACTCTACCACACGATCGAGAATCTCAAATGGGCCAATGAACCTAGGGCTAAGCTTGCCCTTCTTCCGAAATCTTATCACGCCCTTTATAGGCGACCCTCGGAGTAAGACCTGCTCACCAGCCATGAAAGCTACATCTCGAACCTTACGATCCGTATAACTCTTTTGCCGCGAATGAGCCGAATGAAGCTTGTCCTGAATGATCTTGACCTTATCCAAGGCCCCCTGAACTAAATCTGTAACCAACAACCGAGGCTCTCCCAACTCAAACCATCCGACTAGAGACCGACATCGCCTACCATACAACGCCTCATATGGAGCCATCAGAATGCTGGACCGGTAGCTGTTGTTGTAGGCGAACTGTGCTAAAGGAAAAAACTGGTCCCACGAGCCTCCAAAATCAATGACACAGGCTCGGAGCATATCCTCCAATATCTGAATAGCCCTCTTTGACTGGTCGTCCATATGAGGATGGAACGCTGCACTCAACTGAACCTGGGTGCCTAACTCCTACTGAACTACTCTCCAGAAGCGCGAGGTAAACTGCGTTCCCCAATCCGAAATGATAGATGCCAGCACCCCATGAAGGCGAACAATCTCTTGGATGTAGATCTCTGCTAACCTCTCTGATGAATAAGTGGCTGCAACAGGAATAAAATGCGCTGACTTGATCAGCCTATCAAAAATGAACCAAATAGCATCAAACTTCTTCTGAGTCATCGGAAGTCCAGTAACGAAATCCATGGTAATCCTCTCCCACTTCTACTCGGGAAGCTCAATCCTCTGAAACAAACCACCAGGCCTTTGATGCTCACACTTGACCTGCTGACAATTCAAATACCGAGCAACATATGAAAAAATATCTTTCTTCATCCTACGCCATCAATAACGCTGCCGCAAGTCCAGGTACATCTTCGCGGTGCCCAGCTGAATAGAATATCAAGAACTATGGGCCTCCACTAAGATCAGCCCTCGGATCCCATCGGCATTGGGCACACAACCTTGCCCCTGCAATCTCAAAACACCATCATCCTCTAAGGTCACCTTCGTTGCACCTCAACGCTGCAGCGTGTCTCTCTTAGGACACACAAATGGGGATCATCAAACTGCCACTCATGGATGCACTCCAATAATGAAGAACGAGAGACCGTGCAAGCTAACACGTTGCTAGGATCAGAAATATCCAACCTTACAAACCGATTGGCCATGGCCTGAATATCCAAAGCAAGCGGTCTCTGGCTGACCAGAATATAAGCAAGACTGCCCATGCTGGCGAACTTCCTACTTAATGCATCGGCCACCACATTGGCTCTCACCTGGTGGTACAAAATTGTAACATCGTAATCCTTCAATTGCTCCAGCCACCTCCGCTGCCTCAAGTTCAACTCCTTCTGCTTGAACAAGTATTGCAGACTCTTGTGATCAATGTACACCTCACACGTCACACCATATAGGTAATGACCAAATCATCAAAGCATGAACAATGGCTGTCAACTCTAGATCATGAACTAGATAATTTTTCTCATGGATCTTCAATTGCCTCGAAGCATAAGCAATGACTCTGCCATCTTGCATCAATACCGTACCAAGCCCAATACGGGAAGCATCACAATAAACTGTATAAGGCCCTGAGCCTGTGGGCAAAACCAATATCGGTGTCATAGTCAGAGATGTCATGAGCTTCTGAAAGCTCGCCTCATACTCATCTGACCATCTGATTTGGGTACCCTTCTGGGTCAATCTGGCCATCGGGGCTGCTATGGATGAAAATCCCTCCACGAGCCGACGGTAATAACCTGCTAACCCCAAGAAACTCCAAATCTCAGTAGCTGATGCTGGTCGATGCGAGTTCTTGACAGCCTCAATCTTCTTCGGGTCCACCTAAATACCCTCTTTTGATACGAGATAACCCAAATATGCAACCGAACTTAACCAGAACTCGCACTTCGAGAACTTTGCATATAACTAGCTATCCTTCAAAGTCTGAAGAACCACTCTGAGGTGCTGCTCGTGCTCCTCCTGGCTGTGGGAGTACACCAGAATATCATCAATAATGACTATCACGAACAAGTCCAAGTAAGGCCTGAACACTCTGTTCATCAACACCATAAATGTTGTTGGGGCATTGATTAACCCAAATAACATGACCAAAAACTCATAATGCCCATACCAAGTGCGGAATGTAGTCTTAGGGACATCAGACATCCTAATCCTCAGCTGATGGTAGCCAGATCTCAAGTCTATCTTGGAAAACACCTTCGCACCCTGAAGCTGATCAAACAAATCATCAATCCTTGACAATGGATACTTGTTTTTAACCGCCACTTTGTTCAATTGTCGGTAATCAATGCACGTCCTCATCGATCCATCCTTTTTCTGCACAACTAACATCGACGCACTCTAATGAGAAACACTAGGCCTGATAAAATCCTTCTCTAGCAAATCTTGCAACTGCTTTTTTAACTCCTTCAACTCTAACGAGGCCATGCGATATGGCGGGATAGAAATGGGCCGCGTGCCTGGGGCTAGATCAATACAAAAATCAATATCCCTGTCGGGCGGTATACCCGGCAGGTTAGAAGGGAAAACCTCGGGGAACTCCCGAACAATATGAACAGAATCAACAGAAGGAACCTCTGTGCTGGAATTGTGAACATACACCAGATAAGCTAAACACCCATCCTCGACCATGCATCGAGCCTTCACATATAAAATAATACAGCAGGTGGCATCACCTGAGGTCCCTCTCCACTCCAATCGGGGCAAATCTGGCAAAGCCAAGGTCACAGACTTAGCGTGACAATCGAAGATAGCATGATACGGGGACAACCAATTCACCCCTAATATGATGTCAAAATCCACCATGTCTAAGAGCAATAAATCAACACGGGTCTCAAGACCCTCAAACACTACCACACAGAAACGATAAACTCGGTCGACCACTATAGAATCACCCACCGGTGTAGATACATAAACAGGAATATCCAAGGTATCACTAGGCATAACCAGGTAGGGTGCAAAATAGGATGACACATATGAATACGTAGACCAAGGGTAAAATGGCACTGAAATATATCTAATACAAATCAGAATGGTACCTGTAATGTCTGCACCTGAAGACTCAGCCTATGGCATAGCTGCTGGCTGACCTCTACCTTTAGCAACCTGAACTCCACCTCTAAGTACTCTACCTCCACCTCTAACACCTCTGCCACCGCCTCTAGCTGGCTGGGCAAGCTGTAAAACCTCCGATTCCTGAATCATAGCATGAGAACTTTGATGTTGGAAGCTACCATAAACTCGAGGGAAAGATCTGACAATGTGCCTCAGATCACCACAAGCATGGCAAGACCTCATCTGCTGCGACTGAGCACCCCTCAACCTCGGGAAAACCCTCTTAAGATGACCATACTCACCACACTCATAACATTCACGCGACTGTCGAGGGAACTGAAGCTGAGTATGTCAACCTAAATGACCACCTGAAGTACCATGAGTGACACGAGAAGCTGACTGAAAGGGCTTGGGAGGATGGCCTCTACCATAAGTACCTCTACCTGCAGACGAGGTACTACTGAACTTTCCTGCACGATGGGGCCTCTTGTCCGACCCATGACCACCTCCCTGTGGCAGAGCTATCTCATCTCTACGGCCCACATTGGCCGCCTCCTGAAAAGTGATCTCACTCCCGGCCTGAGCCACTATACTCAGCTGACCTGCCACCGCTGGCTGAACTCCTGGAAGCAAACTCGCTTGAATGACACTTTCCACGAAGCCTACCAATCGGACTAGAGCGCCCTGAAGAACTGGGGTGGCAATGAACCCCTCTAGGACCTGAGCTGGGCCCACGGGGACTGTTGGGGCTGGAACCTCCTCCTCCAAATCAACCTGAGGCTCCGCCACTGGAGCTGCTGCTGGGGGCTCGGACTGTTGCGCGGTAGAAGAGGAAGCACGTGTTCTCGCCATCTACGGAGGAATAGAATAGAAATTCAATCGATACTTGAGAAATAGAACCGCACGACAAGAAAGAACAAATGTGAAACTTTCCTAACTTTGTAGCCTCTTAGGTATAAATACAGACGTCTCCATACCGATCCCTCAGACTCTACCGAGTTTGTCCGTGAGTTGTGAGACCTGTGTAACCTTGTGCTCTGATTCCAACTTGTCACGACCCGGATTTTTCCCCCCTCGGGAGTCGTGATGGCACCTACTAATAGGAGCTAGGCAAGCCAATTATCAATTACCTCTTTTAGTGAAATTCAACAGTATTAACAATAATGAAGCATTTAACAATAAAGCAGAAGTCTCAAATAAAATTTACTAAAAGAAATGGGGAAGTTTAACAATCCTCTACCCAAGACTGGTGTCACAATACTCACGAACGTCTAAAGAATACTGAATACAAGGTTCGAATGAAACATAAAACTGTCTGCTATGGTACAACGATAACAAACTAAATAAAATAGAAAGGACTCCAGGCCTGCAGACGTCGGCAAGGCTACCTTGAATGTTCCTGGACTGGATCTCGCTCCCAGAATGCTACTGCTACTCAAATGCTGCTCCAACACCTGGATCTGTGCAAAAAGATGCACAGAGTATAGCATCAGCACAACCGACCCCATGTGCTGGTAAGTGCCTGGCCTAACCCTGGTGAAGTAGTGACGAGGCTAGACCAGACTACCAAGCAAATCTGTGCTGTTCAAATAAACACATATGTGCAGTAGAAAGGAGTACAGAAATTTAACAAGTCACGACGGAGGGGAGCATGTTGTAGGGGTTGTAACAGTTTAGAATACAAGGTAAATAAATAAGGAATGAAACAATGCAACTACAAAGTCAACGGGAGTGATAAATCAAACATGGCACGGAATGTCGTTTTGTGCATTAATAATCAAAACATGGCACGGAATGTCCTTTCGTGCAAATATAATCAAACATGGCATGGAATGTTCCTTTGTGAAATAATAATCAAACATGGCACGAAATTTTCCTTCGTGCAATAATAATCAAAACATGGCACGGAATGTCCCTTCGTGCAATAATAATCAAAACATGGCACGGAATGTCCCTTCGAGCAAATATAATCAAACATGGCATGGAATGTTCCTTCGTGCAATAATAATCAAACATGGCACGGAATGTTCCTTCGAGCAATAATAATCAAACATGGCACAGAATGTTCCTTCGTGTAATAATAATCAAAAATGGCACAGAATGTTCCTTTGTTCAATAATAATCAAACATGGCACGGAATGTTCCTTCGTGCAATAATAATCAAAACATGGCACAAAATGTCCCTTCGTGCAATAATAATCAAACCATGGCATGGAATGTTCCTTCGTGCAATATAAATCAAACATGACACGGAATGTTCCTTCGTGCAATAATAATCAAAACATGGCATAGAATGTTCCTTCGTGCAATAATAATCAAAATATGGCACGGAATGTTCCTTCGTGCAATATAAATCAACCATGGCACAGAATGTTCCTTCGTGCAATAATAATCAAAACATGGCACGGAATGTTCCTTCGTGTAATAATAATCAAAACATGGCAAGGAATGTTCCTTGGTGTAATAATAATCAAAACATGGCACGGAATGTCCCTTCGTGCATAATCACTCTTCCTCACCCAAACAACAATCACAACCAAATGGGGCGAAGGGATAGAAAAACAACATTAAATATCCCGGCAAGGCAGAACAAAGCAAAACAGCTAAATCCCGGCAAGGGAATAATCACATCTCTTTCTATTACGTTCATTTCTTACTTGATAATCAAGTCAAAAATCGATCCAACACTCCAAGGAGTTTACAAATCACATTTCCTTCTCATTCTCTCCATATCATATAGAAACCATCAATTAACATGGAAGAGTCACTACCGAATCCCAAATAAGCACAAATAAGGACTCACAGTCATGCTAGACACTGGTGTGTGTATATACTCATTACCATGCCTATACACCGTACTCAACATTTAGCAATTAGCAAACAACACCCTAATTCTATTCTCTCAAGCCAAAGTTAGATCAAACACTTACCTCGAATGCTCCAAACTCGACTCAATCCTCTAATATAGCTTTACCCCTCGAATTCATCACAAAACCGCTCGAATCTAGTCACAAATTACTTGAATGTATCAACAAATGCTAATTGAATCAATTCGAATGCATGCAAATGAATTTCCCAAAGTTTTACTCAAAATTTTCCAAAATGCCCCGGGGCCCACATGGTCAAAACCCTAGGTTCGGACCAAAACCCGGTTACCCGTTCCCCCACGAGTTCATATCTATGATTAATTTTAAAATCGGACCTCGATTTGAGGTCCAAATCCCAAAATTTAAGAAAACCTAGGTTCTACCCAAAATCCCCATTTTCACCCATGAAAAACCTTGATTTTAAGATGAAAACATAATAAATGATGTTAAAGATTGAAGAAATTGAGTAAAATTTGACTTACAAATGATTTGGGGAAGAAAGTTTTCTTAGAAAATCGCTTATGGAGTGTTTGAGTTGAAAGAATGAAAAAATGAGGTGAAAATTCGTCTAAGTATGAAAAATGCAGGTTGCAGGTATCGGAATTGCGAACTGCGAGAAATCCTTCGCAAATGCGAAGATACCAGACCTGACCTGCAACAGTTTTTTCTTCCAAAGTCCAAAAATGCAATTTGTGGCCTATGTAAAACTCACCCGAGCCCTCGGGGCTCCACCCCGAACATACACACAACCTCAAAACATCCTATAGACTTACTCTTGCGATCAAATCGCCAACATAACATCATATACATAGAATCAAGCCTTAAATCACAAGATTTCTTCCAACTTTTTCATCAAACACAATTTTTCCATTTTTGAGTCCAAAACGCGTCAAACGACGTCCGTTTTAAACCAAACTTTACAGATAGCGCTTAAACCATATATAAGACTTGTACAGGGCATCAGAACCAAAATACGAGCCCGATACTATAGTCTTTTAATCAATTTTCTTTCCAATTTCCTTTACAATTTCAGAAAAATAATTTCACAGAAAAATTCTTTTCTCGGGCTCTAGACCTCGGATTTTGACTCCGAGCACATGTCCAAGTCCCATATTTTTCTACGGACCCTCCGGGACCGTCAAATCACGGGTCCGGGTCCGTTTACCAAAAATGTTGACCGAAGTCAACTTAAATTATTTTAAAACCATATTTTGAAATTTTTTTCAAAGAATTTAACATATAATCTTTCCGGATACGTGCCCGGACTGCGCACGCAAATCGAGACAACTAAAGGTGAGGTTTTCAATGCTTCGGAAGTGCGGAATGAAAGAGAAAATAGGTGATGACCCTTTGGGTCGTCACACGTCCACAGCCCCATTTCTTCCTTATCTTCTGTATTTTCATTTATCTTCGGACTATGTTTCCTAGTTCCACACTTGTAGTATTTTAGTAAACTCCGTAGTAGCTCGTGACTTGTGACACCCTAATTTCGAGCTGGATTCGGGATGGCATCCATGTTTATCACTTTTATTCCGTATTTGTTGTTACGTTATCCATGTTTTAGACTTATTCATGCTAAATGTCTATTAAAATGAGGTGTTATTATTCCGTTGGCTGGCCTTGTCTCCACGAGAGGTGCCATCACGACCGGTGGGCATTGGATTGTGACCCCGGGACCTCAACAAAAACTACCAACCAATCCCAAAACATATTACGGACTTGCTCGAGCTTCAAATCATATCAAACAACGCTAAAACCATGAATTACACCTCGATTGAAGCTTTATGAACTTTGAACTTTCCAACTTCTATTTCCGTTGTTTAAACATATCAAATCATGTCCGATTGACCTCAAATTTTGCACATAAATCATATTTGACATTACGGACCTACTCCAACTTCAGGAATCGGATTCCGACCTCAATATCAAAAAGTCCACTTCTGGTCAAATTTCTCAAAAACCATCAAATTTCTATCTTTAGCCAAATTGCTTCAAAATGACCTACGGACCTCCGAATTCACTTTCGATCGCGCTCCCAACTCCAGAATCACCATACGGAGCTACTCCTAGTCTCGAAATTCAAACAGTCATTGATAATACTGAAATTCACTTCAAGTCAAACTTAAGAAATTTCTTCCAAACTGCTAACTTCCACAGTAGGCGCCAAAATGCTCTCGGGTTATCCAAAACCACATCCGGGCATATATTCCTAAGTCTGAAATCATCACACGAACCTGCTGGAACCGCCAGATCCCAATTTCGAGGTCGTTTACTAAAAATTCCAATCCTAGTCCATTCTTTCAACTTTAAGCTTCCGAAATAAGAATTCTCTTCCGAAATCAACTCTAGACTTCCCGAAATTCGATTCCAACCATACGTATAAGTCATAATACCTGAAATGAAGTTGTTCTTGGCCTCCGACTGCTGAACAGAGCGCTAGTACTCAAAACGACCGATCGGGTCGTTACAACCATGAATTATTTTTAATTCAAGATTTACATCAATTTATATTCAAATAAAAAGTAAAATAGTTTAGAATAATATTATTTATGTATTATGTGTGATGATTGGTTAAAAACAATTAATCATGGACTTAATTTATAAAAATATGTGTAGGATTGATATTTTATTGCTTTGAATATGATAGAGTAATAATAATTTTCTCGGGTTATATCCAACATAATTTAAATTCGACATAACTTTATATTTAATAGATACAACCCTTACAAATATGTCAAAGTGCAGTAGTGAAAAAGTAATACTTTTTTTTTAGGTGATTCAAAGATGGACAATTATACGTTTTACTTTTGAGATGGAGAAGCTAAAGTTATAGAAGGAATCATATACTAAAAACGTCCTCTATAAATAAGTATTAGATATCATACCACCACACAGAATATTTGTACACTATAAATAAGATATTGTTTAACTTAACTAAATTGATAATCTTTGTAGGTTAAGACAATATCATTTTGAATTCAAGTATTCTATTAATATAATAATATTAATTTTTAGCATTTCAATAATTGTTGTATTTTATCACTTTTACTTTACAATAATTATATCATTTTGTAAATAAATTGTTACTAAATTTAATTTCTTGTTCTTTCACATAAAATTTTGACTAAAGATTTACGTGCAATGCACGTACATAGTAACTAGTACTATATTAAAAGTACGAAGTCCCTTAGCGAAATATCGTTCGCCTTTTTTAACCTTAAAAAATAGAGTTCATATTTGACAAATAGTAATTTAATTATTTTTGCTACTACTTAGGATGCTAAAATCAACAAAAACTTTATTCTTAAAGCTTTCCTTATTTAAATCATACTTTTTTACTTTAAGTTCCCTCGAAGTCGAAGATCTTTATAAATTGTCACGACTCGACCCGTCGTCTCATGTGTTACTGTTCCGTTTTTCCCATTTTATGCTTCTTCATTTTTTATTATCAGTATTTGGTGTGTTAGAGTTGAACTGGATTGGTTTTGGTAGGAAATGAGACACTTAGTCTCTTTAAGGAAGACTTGGTTTGGAAAAGTCAACCAGATGTTGACTATTGAGTTAAAGGGCTCAGATGTAATTTCTGGTTATTCGATTACCTTCGATAAATGATTTGTGACTTAGGAGCATGATCAGAAGTGATTTTGGAGGGCCGGTGTGGAATTAAGATTGAATTGGCGAAGTTAGTATTTTGGCGAATTTCTGTTGATGGGTGAGATTTTGATCTGAGGGTCGGAATGGAATTCCGAGAGTTACAGTAGCCTTGTTAGGTGATTTTGGATATGTGTGCAAAATTTTAGATCATTCGGATGTCGTTTGGTTGGGTTTTTGATTAAATGTTAGTTTCGAAAGAATTTGAAGAACTTTGGCTTGAAATTGATGAAAATGAGGATTTTTGTGTTGTTGGGCGTGTTTTTAAGATTGGAACAAGATTGAATAGGGTATTGGATCATGCCTGAGCTTTCGGTTGAGGTCCCGGGGCCTCGGGGTGAGTTCGGGTGGTTAAACGGAAGGTTTGTGGAGATTAATTGCAGGTTCAAGTTCCTAGTATCTGTTGGTTTCGCACCTGCAATTTTGGGACCGCAAGTGCGGTCTCACTGAAGCAGTTTGAGGAGCGTAGAAGCGGAAAATTTGGCCCTTGCCAGGTTCCGCAGAAGCGGGATTAGGATCATATAAGCGGTCCCGCGGATGCTATTGGGGATCGCAGAAGCGAAAAATGGCCTTAAGTGAAAGGTCCGCAAAAGCGGACGTTGAACGCATAAGCGGAAGTCGCCAAAGCGGTATTTGATCCGGGATATAACTGGCAGTTATGTGGGATTTATCTTCTTCGCGAATTTTTGGAAAGAGTAACATTTTGGACTCCGAACCTAAAGAACTTTGAGGCAATTTTGAAGAGAGTTTCGAGGGCTTTCATCTTGGACTTACCATACGTTATTATGGTGTAAAATCATGGATTAACACTGAAAACCCAAGGAATTAAAGGTTAAAAACGGAGGTTAGGACTTAAAACATAAGAGAGTTAAACTAGGGATTTGAGGGGCCAAATGGACTCCGATTTTGATAAATTTGATATGAATATACTCATGGCGAGACGAGAAATCCGGTAATATAAGTTTTGTAATTTTTCGAGGAGTGGGCCCGGGGCTCGGGTTTTGCTAGTTTCGAGATGTTTGCTATTTCTCGATTGTTTTTGATTGGGTATTGTTCCCTTAGCATATTGTGATGTATTCGCTCTGATTTTGGTTAGATACGATGCACGTGGAGGCCAATTTGAGGGGCAAAGGCGTCGCGAGCTAGAGATTTCACCGGTTCGAGGTGAGTAATACTTGTAAATGATATCCTGAGGGTTTCAAACCCCGGATTTGCACATCATAGTGCTGTATTGAGGTAATATGCACGCCGCATATGAGTGTGTGGTAGAGCACCGTTGGGGATAGTGACTTGGTCCATCCCGGTTGTTGATTTATTCCGCGTATTTGACTGAAACTACTTGTTGTCATCATAATTTGGACTGATTGCCATATTTGGACTTCGTGCCAATAATGTGAATCGTTCGGGGATTGATATTACTATTTTAGCATATCTTGCATATCATTTGGTTTCAGTCATCGGTTTTAAATACTGTTTTGCAAACTCGGCCATACTTCAAAGTTTTAAAAACTCAAATGACATTTTAAATGATATTTCGAGTTGAGAACTACTGTTTTACAAATCCCCAAGGGGCTTATGTTGATTTCTAGACTGAGCATAGATCGGGCTGTGCGCCGCAGTAGTGATTTTGGAATGGTGGTAACAAGGACACTATATGATGTAACTTGAAATAGTGGTAACAATGACATTGTATGATATGACGTGAAGCAGTGGTAACAATGACACTGTATGTTATAAATTAGTCAGGTAACAGTGAGTGACCGGTCAGGTAACAATGACTGACCAGGAATTAATTGATGCCACGAGATGGCTTGATATTGCGCTTGGGCCGTAGGAGCCCCTCCGGAGTCTGTACACACCCCCAGTGAGCGCCATAATCGATAAACAGATGGTTGGCTCATACTGCATGCCGCAGTGGATACCTGAGTGTACCGGTCATATACATTGCATTGCACTCATGCATTGGTTCCGGTTTGTATTACGTGTTATGACATTCAACATTCTCATTTCATTGGCATCCATGCTACTTCTTGCACTACTTACCTGATACCCTGGTATTATTTGTTAATGGAGTGTTGTGCCCGAGGGACTGATTTATGTGTTGGCTTGCACTACCTATTTCGTATTCATTTGCTTAACTGTTGGAAAAAGGGTATTTTTGAAAAAGGTTTTAAACTGAGTCAAGCTATTCCTAAAGGTCTCATGGTTTCACTGTTTTCTCAAATGGTTACATTGTACTATATAGCATGATGACTTGCTTTACGTGGTTTCTTGCTGCTCAGTTATTATTTACCTTTATTACTCACTGAGTTGGAGTACTCACTTTACTCCCTGCACCTCGCATGCAGTTGTAGGTATGTTTCACCCAGTAGCCGGTTAATAGCTGATTGAAGGTATTACTACTGTAGCTGAGCAAGGTGACTGTCGGCGTTCGTGGCACCGAACTTCATCCTTTGGTTCCAGATTTCATTTTGTACATTATTATTGGCCCAATAGTTGTGTTCAGTCTTCTTTAGATGCTCGTGACTTGTGACACCCCGGTTGGGTTGTGTTGGGTTGGGTTGTAAATACCGATTATTATTGTTATTAAGTTGCATTTTATCTAATCATTTATGTTTAATAATCTTGGAAGAGGCGTTGTTGTTCTGTTGGCTGGCCTTGTCTTCACGAGAGGCGCCATTACGACCGGGTTGGGAGTTGGGTCGTGACAAGTTGGTATCAGAGCCTAGGTTACTAAGTCTCACGAGTCATGAGCAGGTTTAGTAGAGTCTCGCGGATCTGTACAGAGACGTCTGTATTTATCCTCGAGAGGCTTCTGAACCTTTAGGAAAAACTTCACATTCTTAGAATTCTTATCGTGCATACTTGATTCATCTTGAGATATAACTCTTGAAATTCATTCCATACGTCTTTATGTGCATATGAGTGCTCAGTCGTATATGTGCCTTGATGGCTTGTGATTCCCCGATCAAGGGGCGAGATGTGATCTTCGTGAGTATGTTGGGCTAGTCTGGAGGACTTGAGGCCGAATCTTTGCCTATGGCTTGAGTGCCGAGGTGCTGATTGTGTGAGCAAGTGTTTTGAACATGTATGTTCGGTATTGTCCCTATTAGCTGGAATAGCGATTGGATATCCATATGATGAGTATATTGGTACTGCGAGAGGTATTTATGTGATCTTGGTAGTGACGAAGGAGTCTGCTGAATGATAGATGAGCTGGTAAGTGTTCGATTCCTATTGTGATCTATTGTGTAGCCCCGAGTTACGGGTGCGTGAAGAATATTTTTGTGTCTCCTATTTGGAAAGTACAGTGCATTACATGTGGCGGTATGAGTTCAGACTCAGGAAGACTAAAACATTGTGTAACGTATATAATGGTGGAAGGTGTGCTGAAGTACTAAATTGAGGCGGAGCAAGTGGGTTATCTCCTGCAGAGTGTTCTTAAGTGGTACGATTCTTATGTATATTGTTAGAAGATCTCATGTGTAATTGAAGAGTACGTGTTGAAATTTGATAAATTCGGGTCGCTCTAGGCAGTGGACTCAACTGATGCGGGGATGAATGTGAGATTTGCAGAGGATTATAGTACTAGATGACCTGTGTTTTCACAACTTGTAAATGATTTGATTTTAGTCTCACTATGGTATTGTGGAAACATTAGAGTAAAAGTGTTATGAGTTGTTGAGTGCGTCGTGATGTATGGCTTCGAGCCAAGCTGGGGAGGTTTCTGTTGATTCAGTGATTGTACGTTTATGTGCTATGTTGGTCCCTTTTCGAGGTATGCTGGTAGATCAGTTCTGGTTGCAGAAATTGAGCCGAGGATGGCACAAGTGAAGAAATTTTTTGACAAAGGTTATATGGTGCTTCGTAGATGTGTGGGAATAATAGGATGTCTTGAGCTGTTGATGATAAAGAATGCTCAGCATATAGGGAAGGAAGATGTTTGTTTATATTGGAATGAGATCATATCCTGCGATGTCAAAGTGCTAATAAGGCAGGAGTGGTTCTGTTCATTGAGTCAGGTAATTTGTAGCTTGACTAAGAGTGAATGACTCTCGAGAATGGTTTGAATGTGTTCAAGATTCTACATGTAGCAATCAGGTGTCATAAGGTTGTGTATGTGGGTAGAGACTGTGTTTTCATTGGAAAGTGGTCAAGACTTGTGGTATTTTTATGTGATTATGGGATCCTATGTATCGGTATCGGGAAGGTAAAATAAGCAAATTTAGATTTGCGGGAAGTTCTTCAAGTAGAGTATTTTGGAATGCAGTATTTCTGGGAGCATTTGAGAGAGTATTCCGCGGCTTATGGGTCATAGACAGTGTGGTCTTATCGAGTCTCGTGTGGTAAGCCTGGATTGAGGCATTGTGATGCTATAGCGAGAGAGAAATATAAAGTTGATGATGAATCAGAAGAGAAGATTTGATAGATGGAATAGGTTGATAGGAGGCTGAGTCAGTATGGTAAGGGTATGATTAATTCTTCGTATGTGTTAGAGGTAATGAGCCTTGCAGTCATTTTGCGATAATGCTCTTGAGTTTTGGCAATTTGCTTAGCTTGGTTTGGATAGAAGGATTCTGTCCTGGCAGTTTAGCTTGTGTGAATAGAATTGGCAGAGATGTTCTTGTTGGGTTTTACCGTGGTTTGGAGATGAATATATTTTCTATGGGTATGCGAAGCATGGAATGTGTAATGATTCTTCTTCTAGATGGGATTGATGGAACATCTTGGCTAGATGAATTACAGTCCAGTTCTGAAAAGAAGTTCATAAAAACTCTTAGGCAACGAGTAGCCTCAGATGACCAAGGAAATGATACTGCTAATTGGAAGTGATTTGACAAGAGTATACGTCTCAGGAAAAAGGTAATGTGATTAAACTGATGATACTTCGGTAGTATTGCGGCACTTTCTTGCTAAATCGATTGCTGATATCTGAGTTTGTTTGATGGCACAGGAGAATTTTAAGAATATCTTTCATGGAATGATTGGGTACTTGAGATGTAATATGTATTCATACTGTGGAATTTGGGGGTTAGGTACAGTGATTCGTGTGGTATATGGAGTTGGAGACTAGGAGTTCTCAGGTTCAGACTGTGTAGCGGTTGTAGATCGTGTATCTTGGTACCGTTAGCGGCTATTGGGATTTGGAGGCCCGAATGGATCTTTCTTTGATTGATATATTAGATTTCGGATATGATATTGGGGTGTAGACTGGTTGTCTCAGAGTTGGGTTATTCTAGACTATTATGCTCTGGGCTATGTCGAAAAATGCCACAGGTTGCGTGGCGAGGTTCATCGGATCATGTTCTAGCAGAGTGGTTTGTATTCCAAAGACCAGCGGATGGTTAGGAATGATTATGTTTATTAATTGGGCCTTCGTGACGTATGTCAGTGCAAAGGTTTCTACTATTGATTCAGTTCCGGTATTGAGAGACTTTTTCGGATGAGTTTCTTGTGGCCAGGCATGTCGCCGGGCGAGACTATGGATTTTGGTATTTATTTGGTGCTGGGCACCATATCGTATGGCTCCGGCAAGAGTTGTAGTAGTGGAAGGAGCAACTTCAGGCTTCTTGATATTGAGTTCGTTGGCAGGCCGAGGTGTCTACGTATTTAGCTTGACTTAGCTTGGTTGGCCCCGAGTTGTATTATTGAGGGATAGGTTGATTCGATCGTTCTTGAGCTTGTTAGTGATCTGGAGAGATCAATGAGTTGCTTTTTCCGTGTTGTGAGACGTTATGATATGTTTGGTATGGGCACATGTGGTGCGGTTCTATTGAGGATTTAGAGAGGAAGTCGAGCGGGAAGAGTAATTGAATGTTGCTCGGTGTATGGAGTATTGGTTATGGTCTATCGGGTTGTGAGTCGTATGTTATTTGTTTCACCGTAGATGTAAGGGATTGCTTGGTTTCAGACATCAAAAATTGTGTGTGGCTGTTGATTTTGAGCATAACGACTTGAGGTGCTTCATATGTGACAGTGTTTGGGTAGGATCGCGCATTGTAGCGAGGCCACGTGGAGTTATGACCTTTCGAGGTAGGTTCAGGTGTTCTATCTCTATGATGTGAGATGAGGTCTCAGCCTTGTATTGTGATGATACTGATGGACTTTAGTTACAGCTCTTTCTTTTGAGTCATTTATCATGATTTGAGTATGTTCACATCGTCCCTCATTGGTGCGTGTATTATGCAAGTTGTAGCTTAGGACTATGTTGAGGCGTCATATCACCAAAGTGGTGTGTTGCATTCGAGGTGATCGTTGAAGTCATTAATGAACACTAACAGATTACATTTCAGCTTGTTGAAAGGATAATATCGAGATTCGGTTCGGAAGTCTGCTATGGTATTAGTCAAAAGGGAAGTGGCTTCATGAATGGTTGATCTGAGAAATGGTTACGGTTTGCTGCGTGTTACATTTATCATTGGCAGTATATGAAATTGTTAGAATAAGATTTTGGCTAAATAAGAGGTTTTCTATCGGTATTTGGTTGTTGTGGGAAACTACTGTGAATAGAAGTTATCGTTTCGAGTGCTTGGATATGTGGTATATCATGTGATTTCACGGAGGTTGCAAGTATGGGTTAGTACAGCTGGTTCGGGACTATTCAGAGTATAGGTGTGAGGTTGTGATCGTATTGATGGTTTCAGAAGTGAAAAGGTAGTTCTATGGTTTATGGGCTAGACTGGATTGGGTAATTTTAGCTATGTTGTGTTGTCGGACCAATGTGAGATAGGGTGACGTGGGATCACCTCGGTTATATGCTTGGTTAGGTCATTCAGCTATTGGTTGGCTTCTAGGACAACTCTGGGTATGCTCGAGGACGAGCGTTTATTTATGTTGAGGAGGATGTTATGACCTGACCCGTCGTCTCATGTGTTACAGCTCCGTTTTCCTCATTTTATGCTTCTTCATGTTTCATTATCAGTATTTGATATGCTATAGTTGAACTGGATTGGTTTTGGTAGGAAATGAGACACTTAGTCTCTTTAAGGAAGACTTGGTTTGAAAAAGTCAACCGGACGTTGACTATCGAGTTAGAGGGCTCAGATGTAATTTCCGGTGATTCGGTTAACTTCAGGGGATGATTTGTGACTTACGAGCGTGATCAGAAGTGATTTTGGAGGCCCGGTGTGGAACTAGGCTTGAATTGGCGAAGTTAGTATTTTGGCGAATTTCGGTTGAAGGGTGAGATTTTGATCCGAGAGTTGGAATGGAATTCACAGAGATGCAGTAGCTTCGTTAGGTGATTTTGGATATGTGTGCAAAATTTCAGGTCAATCAGACGTCGTTTGGTTGGGTTTTTTATTGAATGTGAGTTTCGAAAGAATTTGAAGAACTTAGGCTTGAAATTGATGAAAAATGAGTATTTTTGTGTTGTTGGAATTGTTTTAAAGATTGGAACAAGTTTGAACAGGGTATTGGATCATGCCTGAGCTTTCGGTTAAGGTCCCGGGGGCCTCGGGGTGAGTTCGGGTGGTTAAACGGAAGGTTTTTGGAGTTTAATTGAATGTTCAAGTTGCTGGTATCTGTTGGTTTCGCACCTGCGGTTGTGGGACCGCAGGTGCGGTCTCGCTGAAGCGGTTTGAGGAGCGTGGAAGCGGAAAACTTGGCCCTTTCCAGGTTTTGCAGAAGCAGGATTAGGATCGCATAAGCGGTCTCGCAGATGCGATTGGGGACTGCAGAAGCGAAAAATGGCCTTAAGTGAAAAGTCCGCAAAGGCGGATGTTGACCACATAAGCGGAAGTCGCAAAAGCGGTATTTGATCCGCAGAAGCGGATATAACTGGCAGTTAAGTGGATTTATCTTCTTCGCGAGTTTTTGGAAAGAGTAATATTTTGGACTCCGAACCTAGAGAACTTTGAGTCGATTTTGAAGAGAGTTTCGAGGGCTTTCATTAGGTATGGATTATTTGACTTAGCATACATTGTTATGGTGTAAAATCATGGATTAACACTAAAAACCAAAGGAATTAAAGGTTAAAAATGGAGGTTAGGGCTTGAAACTTAAGAGAGTTAAACTAGGGATTTGAGGGGTCAAATGGATTCCGATTTTGATAAATTTGATATGAATAGACTCGTGGCGAGATGAGGAAACCGGTAATGTAAGCTTTGTAATTTTTTGAGGAGTGGGACCGGTGCTCGAGTTTTGCTAGTTTTCGAGATTTTTGTTATTTCTCGATTGTTTTCGATTGGGTATTGTTCTCTTAGCATATTGTGACGTATTCGCTCTGATTTTGGTTAGATACAACACGCGTGGAGGCCGATTTGAGAGGCAAAGGCATCGCGAGCTAGAGATTTCACCGGTTCGAGGTGAGTAATACTTGTAAACGATATCCTAAGGGTTTGAAACCCCGGATTTGCACATCATAGTGCTGTATTGAGGTGACTTGCACGCCGGATATGAGCGTGGGGTAGAGCACTGTTGGGGATTGTGACTTGGTCCGTCCCGGTTGTTGATTTTTACCGCATATTTGACTGAAACTACTTGTTATCATCACAATTTGGGCTGATTTCCATGTTTAGGATTCGTGCCAACTATGTAAATTCTTCGGGGATTGATATTACTGTTTTATCATATCTTGCATATCATTTGGTTTCAGTCCAGGGTTTTAAATATTGTTTTTGCAAACATAGCCATACTTCTAAGTTTTGAAAACTCAAATGACATTTTAAATTATATTTCGGGCTGAGAACTAGTGTTTTACAAATGGCCAAGGGGCTTATGTTAATTTCTGGACCGAGCATAGATCGGGTTGGCGCCGCAGTAGTGATTTTGGAACAGTGGTAACAATGACACTGTATGATGTAACTTGAAACACTGGTAACAATGACATTGTATAATGTGACTTGAAGCAGTGGTAACAATGACACTGTATGATGTAAATTGGTCAGGTAACAATGACTGACCATGAATTAATTGATGCCACAAGATGGCTTGATATTGCGCTTGGGCTGTAGGAGCCCCTTCGGAGTATGTATACACCCCAGTGAGCGCCGTCGACAATAAACATATGGTTGGCTCAGACTCCACGCCGTAGTGGGTAGCTGAGTGTACCGGTCATATACATTGTATTGCACTCATGCATTGGTTCCAGTTTGTATTACGTGGCATTAACATTCAGCACTCTCATTTCATTGGCATCTATGTTACTTCTTGCGCTACTTACCTGATACCCTGGTATTATTTGTTAATGGAGTGTTGTGTCCGAGGGGTTGATTTATGTGCTGACTTGCACTGCCTGTTTTATATTCATTTGCTTAATTGTTGGAAAAAGGTTATTTTTGAAAAAGTTTTTAAACTGAGTCAAGCTATTCCTGAAGGTCTCATGGTTTCACTGTTTTGTCAAAGGGTTACACTGTACTATATAGCATGATGACTTGCTTTACGTGGTTTCTTGCTGCTCAGTTATTATTTACCTTTATTACTGACTGAGTTGAAGTACTCACTTTACTCCCTGCGTCTCGCGTGCAGTTGCAGGTATGTTTCACCCGGTAGCGGGTTAATAGCTGATTGAAGGTATTACTATTGTAGCTGAGCAAGGTGACCGCCGGTGTTCGCGGCACCGGACTTCGTCCTTTGGTTCCAGATTTCATTTTGTATATTATTATTGGCCCAGTAGTTGTGTTCAGTCTTCTTTAGATGTCCGTGACTTGTGATACCCCGATCGGGTTGTGTTGGGTTGTAAATACCGATTATTATTGTTATTAAGTTGCATTTTATCTAATCATTTATGTTTAATAATCTTGGAAGAGGCGTTGTTGTTCTGTTCGCTGGCCTTGTCTTCACGAGAGGCGCCATCACGACCGGATTGGGAGTTGGATCGTGACGTAAATTTACCAAGCCTGTTCCTAATTATGTAAAAACTGATAAGAATCTTACTCTTCTACTCTAAGTTTCCTAGGTTTAATGATCTTTATAACTAATTAGGAATCGTAGAAGGCATCCTTGTCTATGTTTTAGTCCTTTTTTTCTTTGGAAGAATTATTTTAATAATATGTAAACTAAATTAGATAAGAATAAAAATTGCAACCACACATATTTGTGTAAAGATCCAAACTTTTATCGTCAATTGAGTTTCCGCCTAAACCATAGGATTTTTTAAATCAACTAAAAACTATGCATTAAATTCTTCCTTATTTGAATGATTTAGAAAGTTTTAGTAATAAATATCTTATATAAATTCTTTTTATATTGGTTTTGTATAACATATCAGTTTGTTAAAAACAAGTGATATCAAAACTGAAAAACTAAAGAGAATCAATAGAAAAGTAACGATGTGGTTGTTAATTAAAGTTGATTTGTCTCTCAAAATAAGGTGGCATTTATTCTAACAGTAGGAGAAAATAAGTATCTGTGAGTTTTTTCTCTAAGATCTACGTAAACTGATATTTTTAGATATATTTTTAAGAATATCAACCATGAACAATAATTTTTCAATATTCGAAAAACAACTTAAGACATGTTTATCAATTTTTACAAAGACTAACTTTTTCTTTTGGAAGATTTTACGAAAAAAAAAAGTTCAACAATTTGTCAAAAATAAAAGACACTTAAGTTTCTTTATCCGACTATTCATGTATTTATGTTTTAATCACACAAATTCAACCTATTGTCACGATTCGAATTTTCCACCGTCGGAAGTCGTGATGGCGCCTACTGTCAGAGCTAGGCAAGCCAAGCATTTAAACATTTTTGGATAATAACACAACAGTAATAAAAATAATAAACCTTTAAATAAAAGCGGAAGTCTTTTATAACATAAATAACTGGAAACCCAAAATGCGAAAGTTTAATATTTCTCTACCCAAGACTAGAGTCCCTACCTCACGAACCACTAAAGAGTGATACAAACAAGTATGAATAGACTAGTACATAATGTCTGTCTCGATACAACGAAAACAAATAGAAAATATGGAAAGGGACTTCGGCCTGCGAACGCCAGCCAGGCAACCTCGTAAGTCCTTGGACTGAAGTCAGCTCCCGATCAGTATACTACCGCTATGGTCCAAAAGTTGCTCCAGTACCATGATCTGCGCAAAAAGCACAGAAGTGTAGCATCAGTACAATCGACCCCATGTGCTGGTAGAAGCCTGGCCTAACCCTGGCGAAGTGGTGACGAGGCTAGACAGGACTACCAAATCAGCCTGTGCAGTTCAATATATATATATATATATATGTATATATATATATATATATATACATATATATATATATATATATACATATATATATATATATATATTGAACTGCACAGGCTGATTTGGTAGTCCTGTATATATATATATATATGTATGTATGTATTAAATAAAGGAAAGAATACCGAAATTAAACAGTTAAAGGGGAGGGAAGCATGTTATGGGGAAGTACAATCCGGATATTAAGTAATCAACTTAAGTAAGGAACAGTGCAATAACAATAATTAACAAAAGCAGGAGAATCAATAGTTGCACGGAATCAACCTTCGTGCTTTTACTGTCATTCTTACCAAAAACAATCAAATAGAATGCATGACATCACCCTTCGTGCTTTCCCTCACATAACTCTCATTTCATGGCACCGAATGACCCTTCGTGCAATTATAGACAAATCAGAGCACGGAATGTTCCTTCGTGCATAAATAATCAAAACATGGCATGGAATAGCCCTTCATGCAAATATAATCAAAACATGGCACGTTATGACCCTTCGTACAAATATAATCAAAATATAGCACGGAACCCTTCGTGTAAATATAATCAAACATGTCACGGAAGGACCCTTAGTGCATAATCACTCGTCCTCACCCAAACAGCAATCACAACCAAATGGGCAAGGGAAATAAGTAAGTAATACAAAACGTCCCGGCAAGGGAAAACACAATTAAACAGTTATCTCGGCAAGGGAGCAACAATAATAACTTTCACATCCCGGCAAGGGAGATAATCAATATACTCAAACCATCCCGGCAAGGTATTAATCATATATTATTCTATTTCTTTCATTTCTCGCTCAATTGTATTTTTATCGCTCGAGCCAACAGTCCAAAGAATTCACAATTCATAATTAATCCTCATACTCTTCACATGATGTAGAATTCATCAAATAGCATGGAAGAGTCCAAAAAATAACAGAACAAGTACAAACAAGGAACCACGGTCATGCAAGACCCCGGTGTATAGATACTCGTCACCATGCCTAAACACTGTACTCGATCATTTAGCAATTAACAATTAATAACACTCCAATCCTATTCCCTCAAGCCAAAGTTAGATCAAGCACTTACCTCGGTCCAAAGAATAGCAATCAATCCTCAAATACCGCCTTTCCTCTACAATCCAACTCCGAAATAATGATATCTAGGCATAATTAATTCAATGGTATCAATAAAGACTCAATGGCAACATCCCATAGCCTAGATATGAATTTCCTAGATTTCTTCCAAAAATACCAAAATTCGACACCGGATCTACATGGTCCAAACACGAGGCTCAGACCAAAACCCAATCACTCATAACCCCACGAGTTCAAATATGCAATTTGTTTTAAGGTTCGACCCCAAATTGAGGTTGAATAACCCAAAATTCTCAAAACCCTAACTCTACCCAAAACCCCTAATTTCTACTTTGATTTCATAATTTCAGTCTAGGATTTCAGTAACTAATGAAGAAGAGTGAAGGAATTAGGTGGGAAATCACTTACCCAAAGACTTTGGTGAAGAAGAGCTTCAAAAATCGCCACTAGAGCTTGGAGAAGACAAGTTTTACGAAAAATAGGGATAATCCCGTAATGGGTCTGTTCTGAGCTTTTAAATTAACTGGGCAAAATTTCTCTATGCGATCGCGAAAAGGGAATTGTGATCGCATAGAGTAAAGGTCTTTAGTCACTGTGATCGCGATGAGGCGATGCGAACGCATAGAGGAAATATTACTGGGGCAAGGAAATGCTCTATGCTATCGCGAGGTGGGCGATGCGATCAGCGATGCAATCGCATAGGGATGGGAAGCTGGGCATTGCGATCGCACAAGGGCTGTTGCGATTGCATAGAACAAAACTAGGCTCTTGAAATTTTTACAATATGCGATCGCGGGAGAAACTATGCGATCGCATAGAACAACGTACCAGATATCATAACTGAACACTTTCTTCAATTTTTACTAAGTTCAAAACACCCCGAACCACCTCTGAATCATTCTCGAGCCCACGGGGCTCCTAACAAAACAGACACACTAACTCAACAACCTCATATGAACTCAACTGTGCGATCAAATCGCCAAAATAACATCAAATCAATGAATCAAACCTCAAATTCCTCATTTTTCATTCTAACTTCATAAACTTCAAATTTTTGATATTTAGGTCCGAAACACGTCAAATGATATCCGATTTCGACCAAACTTTACAGAAAGTGCTTAACACATATTTAAGACTTGTTCCGAGCATCAGAACCAAAATACGAGCACGATACCATAGTCTTTTAATACATTTTCATTTTCCTTAATAATTTCGGAAAATCAGTTTCACATAAATTTTTTTTCTCGGGCTCTAAACCTCGGAATTCGACTCCGGGCATATGCCTGAGTCCCATATTTTTCTACGGACCTTTCGGGACCGTCCAATATCGGGTCCGGGTCCGTTTACCCAAAATATTGACCAAAGTCAACTTTATTCATATTAATATCAAAATTCATTATTTTTCAGGCAATTCATATTTAAGCCTTCCGGCAATACGCCCAGATTGGGCACGCAAGTCGAGGCAAGTAAAAGTGAGGTTTTTAAGGCATCGGAAGCACTGAACGAATAAGGAAATAGGTGATGACCCTTTGGGTCGTCACATCCTCCACCTCTAAAACACCCATTCTTCCTCGAACGGACAAAAGAGAGAAGTACCTGAGTCAAGAAATGGATGAGAATAACGGCTCTGCATATCAGACTCGAACTCCTAGGTCGATGCCTTAGGAGGCTGACCTTTCCACTTGACATGCACTGAGGGAAAACTCTTCGACCTCGACTGTCGAACCTGCCGGTCTAGGATAGCTACCGGCTCCTCCTCGTGAAACAGATCCTTGTCCATCTGGACAGTGCTGAAATCTAACACGTCGTGATACCTGCGAAGCATGGACACATGAAACACTGGATGCACGGCTTACAAGCTAGGTGGCAAAGCAAGTCTATAAGCCACCTCTCCCACACAATCTAGAATCTCAAATGGGCCAATGAACGTAGGGCTAAGCTTGCCCTTCTTCCCAAATCTCATCACGCCCTTCATAGGCGATATTCGTAGCAAGACCCATTCACCAACCATGAAAGCTACATCTCGAACCTTACAATCTGCATAACTCTTTTGCCACGACTAAGCCGAACGAAGCCTATCCTGAATGATCTTGACCTTATCCAAGGCCTCCTGAACTAAATCTGTACCCAATAACCGAGCCTCTCCCGGCTCAAACCATCCGACTAGAGACCGACATCGCCTACCATACAGCGCCTCATATAGAGCCATCTGAAGCTGGACTGGCAGCTGTTGTTGTAGGTGAACTCTGCTGAAGGCAAAAACTGGTCCCACGAACCTCCAAAATCAATGACACAAGAACAGAGCATATCCTCTAATATCTGAATAGTCCTCTCGGACTGGCCATCCATCTGAGGATGGAGCACTGTGCTCAACTGAACCTGGGTGCCCAACTTGTGCTGAAATGCTCTCTAGAAGTGCAAGGTAAACTACGTACCCCGGTCCGAAATGATAGATGCCGGCACCCCATGAAGGCAAACAATCTCCCAGATGTAGATCTCAGCTAACCTCTTTGATGAATAGGTGGCTACAATAGGAATAAAATATACTAACTTGGTCAGCCTATCAACAATGACCCAAATAGCATCAAACTTCTTCTGAGTCATCGGAAGTCCAGTAACGAAATCCATGGTAATTCTCTCCCACTTCCACTCGGGAAGCTCAATCCTCTAAAACAAACCACCAGGACTCTGATGCTCATACATAACCTGCTGACAGTTCAAACATTGAGCCACATATGCAACAATATCTTTCTTCAACCTATGCCACCAATAATGCTGCCACAAGTTCTGATACATCTTCGCGGTGCCCGGGCGAATAGAATACCGCAAACTATGGGCCTCCGTTAAGATCAACTCTCGAATCCCATCGACATTGGGCACACAAATCACCCCAGTAACCTAAAAACACTATCATCATCTAAGGTGACCTTCGTGGAACCTCCACGCTGCACCTTGTCTCTCGGGACACACAAATGAGGATCATCAAACTGCCGATCACGGATACGCTCCAATAATGAAGAACTAGCGACCGTGCAAGCTAATACTCTACTAGGCTCAGAAATGTCCAATCTCACAAACCGATTGGCCAAGGCCTGAATATCCAAAGCAAGAGGTCTCTGGCTGACCGGAACATAAGCAAGACTACCAATGCTGGCGGGCTTTCTACTCAATGCATCAGCCACCACATTGGCTCTCCCCGGTTGGTACAAAATAGTAACATCATAATCCTTCAATGGCTCCAACCACCTCCGCTGCCTCAAGTTCAACTCCTTATGCTTGAACAAGTATTGCAGACTCTTGTGATCAGTGTACACCTCACACATCACACCATATAGGTAATGACTCCAAATCTTTAAAGCGTGAATAATGGCTACCAACTCTAGATCATGAACCAGATAATTCTTCTCATGGATCTTCAATTGCCTAGAAGCATAAGCAATGACTCTGCCATCTTGCATCAATACCGCACCAAGCCCAATACGGGAAGCATTACAATAAACTGTATAAGGCCCTAAACCTGTGGGCAAAACCAATATCGGTGTCGTAGTCAGAGCTATCTTGAGCTTCTGAAAGCTCGCCTCACTCATCTGACCATCTGAACTGGGTACCCTTCTGGGTCAATCTGGTCATCCGGGCTTCTATGGATGAAAATCCCTCCACAAACCGACGATAATAACCTACTAACCCCAAGAAACTCCGAATCTAAGTAGCTAATGATGATCGAGGCTAGTTCTTGACATCCTCAATCTTCTTCGGGTCCACCTAAATACCCTCTGCTGATATGACATGACCCAAAAATGCAACCTAACTCAACAAGAAGTCGCACTTCAAGAACTTAGCATATAATTGGCTATCCTTCAGAGTCTGAAGAAAAACTCTGAGGTGATGCTCGTGCTCCTCCTGGATGCGGGAGTTCACCAGATTATCATCAATAAAGACTATCACGAACAAGTCCAAGTAAGGCCTGAACACTCGGTTCATCAACTCCATAAATGTTGTTGGAGCATTGGTCAACCCAAATGACATGACCAAAAACTCATAATGCCAATACCGAGTGTGAAATGCCATCTTAGAGACATAAGACACCCTAATCCTCAGCTGATGGTAGCCAGATCTCAAGTCTATCTTGGAAAACACTTCCGCACCCTGAAGCTGGTCAAACAAATCATCAATCCTCGGCAGTGGATACTTGTTCTTGATCGTCACCTTGTTCAATTGCCGGTAGTAAATGCACATCCTCATCGACCAATCCTTTTTCTTCACAAATAACACTGGCGCACCCCAAGGAGAAACACTAGGCCTGATATAAACCCTTTTCTAGCAAATCTTGCAAATGGAACTTTAACTCCTTCAACTTTGGTGGGGCCATGCGATACGGCGGAATAGAGATGGGCTGCGTGCCGGGGGCCATATCAATATAGAAATCAATATCCTTGTCGGGCGGCATACCTGGCAGGTCTGAAGGGAAAACCTCGGGAAACTCCCGAACAATAGGAATAGAGTCAATAGAAGGAACCTATGCGCTGGAGTCGCGAACATATGCCAAATAAGCTAAACACCCCTTCTCGACCATGCGTCAAGCCTTAACATATGAAATAACACTGCGAGTGGCATGACCTGGGGTCCCTCTCCACTCCCATCAGGGCAAATCTGGAAAAGCCAAGGTCACGGTCTTGGCGTGACAATCCAAGATAGCATGATACGGGGACAACCAATCAATCCCTAATATAACATCAAAATCCACCATGTCTAAAAGCAATAAATCAACACGGTTCTCAAGGCCCTCAAACACTACCACACAGGAATGATGAACTTGGTCGACCACTATAGAATCACCCACTAGTGTAGATACATAAACAGGGATACCCAAAGCATCACTAGGCATAGCCAGGTAGGGTGCAAAATAAGATTACACATATGAATATGTAGAACCAGGGTCAAATAGCATTGAAGCATCCCTATCAAAGACCAGAATAGTACAAATAATAACAACATCTGAAGACTCCGCCACTGGCCTGGGTGGCAAAGCATAACACTGGCGCGGGGCCCCACCTTCATGAACCATGTCTCTTGGACGATCAGCTACTGCCTGACCCCTACCTCTGCTGGTCCGAGCTCTAACCCTACGGTCTCTACCTTAACCTCTATGATCCCTACCCCCGCCTCTAGCTGGCTGGGCGAGCTGTGGATCACCTGATGCCTGAATAATGGGGCGAGGATCCTGCTGCTGAGAGCTTCCCGAGGCTCGAGGGAAAAACCTAACAATGTGACCGGGATCACCACAACTATAACAAGCCCTCGGCTGCTGCAACTGCTGGCCCTGTCGACCTGAATATCCTCCCCGGAAGCTCTGAAGTGGAGGTGCACGGATGGGCTGCTGATCAGAATAATGCTGTTGAGAACCACCACCGCCTGGAGTACCATGAAAAAACCTGGAGTGCTGACTAAAAAGGTCTCGGTGAATGGCCTCTACCATAAGAATCCCTACCTCCAGACGAGGTACCACTGAATCTACCAGAATGACGAGGCCTCTTATCCGACACCTGACCACCTCCTCGTGCAAGGGCCATCTCAACTCTGTGGGCCACATTGGCCGCCTCCTGAAAAGAAATCTCACTGTTGGCTCCCATGGCCATCGGGAGACGGATCGGCTGAATCAATCCATTAATAAGTCTCCGCACCCTCTCTCTATGGGAGTATAACTATAGCATGGCGTGCCAAGTTAATGAATTGAGTCTCACACTATGTAACTGTCATGGAGATCTGCTGGAGGTGCTCGAACTGCTAGCGAAGTGCCTCTCGCTGAGTGACTGGGAGAAACTTCTCCAAAAACAACTCAGTAAAATAATCCCATGTCAATACTGGAGACCTTGCTGGTCTGGATAGGCAATAGTCCCTCCACCAAGTCTTTGCGGATCCTGCATACCGGAAGGTGGCAAAATCGACCCCGTTGGTCTCCCAATACCCATGGTCCTACTGATCACATGGCAGCTGAATAGGAAATCCTATGGATCCTCTGATGAAGCACCACTGAATATGGTGGTGAAGATCTTGGAGAATCGATCAAGTCTCCACAATGCATCCGAAGACATAGCCGCTCCATCGCCAGCCTGGGCTACAATAACTGGCTAAGCTGTCACAGCTGGCTGAACCACTGGGACATGAGTCTGGGGAGCTACCTGCTCCAGAGTACGTGTAGTAGGAGTCTGAACCTCCTCCAGCCTGAGAAGTGGCTGATGCTATTGGCAGCAAACCCGCTCCAGTGACACTCTCCATAAAGCCTACCAATCTGACTAAAGCGTCTTGAAGATCTGGGGTGACCATGACCCCACCTGGGACCTGAGCTGGGCCCACCGGAGCTGCTGGGGCTGGAACCTCTTCATCATAGTGAATATGAGGCTCCACCTCTAGGACTGCTGCCCGGGGCTGAGCTCTGCCCCTGCCTCGGCCTCGTGCACGGCCTTGGCCTCTGACCCTCGCAGGAGCTGCTGCTGGGAGCTCGGGCTGCTGTGCGGTAGAAGAGGAAGCATGGGCTTTCGCCATCTACGAAAGAACAGAGTTCAAAGTCAATTAGTATTTGAGAAACAGAATCGCACGACAAGAAAGAACAAAAGTGTAAGTTTTCCTAACTCCGTAGCCTCTGGGGGATAAATACAAACGTCTCCGTACTGATCCCTCGGACTCTACCAAGTTTGTCCCTGAGTAGCGAGACTTATGTAACCTAGAGCTCTAATACCAATTTGTCACGACTCGGATTTCACACTATCGAGAGTCGTGATGGCGCCTACTATCGGAGCTAGGCAAGCCAAGCATTTAAACATTTTTGGATAATAACACAACAGTAATAACAATAATAAACCTTTAAATAAAACCCGAAGTCTTTTATAACATAAATAACTGGAAACCCACAATGCGGAAGTTTAATAATTCTCTACCCAAGACTGGAGTCGCTACCTCAAGAACCACTAAAGAGTGTTACAAACAAGTCTGAATAGAAAAATACATAATAACTGTCTCGATACAATGAAAGGAAACTCAAGATATGGAAATGGACTTCGTCCTGTGAATGCTAGCTAGGGTACCTCGTAAGTCCCTGGACTGAAGTCAGCTCGCGATCAGTATACTACTGATGTGGTTCAAAAGCTGCTCCGGTACCGTGATCTGTGCAAAAAGCACAGAAGTGTAGCATCAGCACAACCGACCCCATGTGGTGGAAAGTGCCTGGACTAACCCCGGAGAAATAGTGACGAGGCTAGACAGGACAACCAAATCAACCTGTGCAGTTCAATATATATATATATATATATATATATATATACATACGTATGCAATAAAGGAAAGAATACCGAAATTAAACAGTTAAATGGGAGGGAAACATGCTATGCGGAAGTACAATCCGGATATAAAGTCATCAACATAAGTAAGGAATAGGGAAATAACAATAATTAACAAAAGCAGGAGAATCAACAATTGCACGACATCAACCCCCGTGCTTTTACTCTCATTCTCACCAAAAACAATCAAATAGAATGCACGGAATCACCCTTCGTGCTTTCCTCACATAACTCTCATTTCATGGCACGGAATGACCCTTCATGCAATTATAGTCAAATCAGAGCACGGAATATCCCTTCATGCATAAATAATCAAAACATGGCACCAAATGACCCTTCGGGCAAATATAATCAAAACATGGCACGGAATGACCCTTCTTGCAAATATAATCAAAACATGGCACGGAATGACCCTTCGTGCAAATATAATCAAAACATGGCACTGAACGAACCTTTGTGCAAATATAATCAAACATGGCACGGAGTGACACTTCGAGCATAATCAGTCTTCCTCACCCAAACAGCAATCACAACCAAACGGGCAAGGAAAATAAACAAATAATAAGAAACGTTCCGGTAAGGGAAAACACAATTAAACAGCTACATCCCGGCAAGGGAGAAACAATAACAACTTTCACATCCCGGCAAGGGAGATAATCAATATACTCAAACTATCCCAGCAAGGGATTAATCATATCTTATTCCATTTATTTCATTTCTTACTCAATAGTATTTTTATCACTCAATCCAACGCTCCAAAGAATTCACAATTCATAATTAATCCTCATACTCTTCACATGATGTAGAATTCATCAATTAGCATGGAAGAGTCCCAAAAATATCAGAACAAGTACAAATAAGGACCCACGGTCATGCAAGACACCGGTGTATAGATACTCGTCACCATGCCTATACACAATACTCGATCATTTAGCAATTAGCAATTAATAACACTCTAATCCTATTCCCTCAAGCCAAAGTTAGATCAAGCACTTGCCTCGGTCCAAAGAATAGCAATCAATCCTCAAATACCTCCTTTCCTCTACAATCCGACTCCGAAACAATGATATCTAGGCATAATTAATTCAATAGTATCAATAAAGACTCAATGTCAACATCCCATAGCCTAGATATGAATTTCCTACCATTCTTCAAAAAATACCAAAATTCGACACGGGGCCCACATCGTCCAAACACGAGGCTCTGACCAAAACCCAATCACACATAACCCCACAAGTTCAAATATGCAATTTGTTTTAAGATTCGACCCCAAATTGAGGTTGAATCACCCAAAATTCTCAAAACCCTAACTCTACCCAAAACCCCTAATTTCTACTTTGATTTCATGATTTAGGTCTAGGATTTCAGTAATTAATGAAGAAGTGTGAATAAATTAGGTGGGAAATCACTTACCCAAAGACTTTGGTGAAGAAGAGCTTCAAAAATCGCCTCTAGAGCATTTTCCTTGTCCCAGTCATATTTCCTCTATGCGTTTGCATTTGCCCCATCGCAATCGCAATGACTAAAGACCTTTACTCTATGCGATTGCAATTCCCTTTCCGCGATCGCATAGAGAAATTTTGCCAAGTTAATTTAAAAGCTCAAAACAGACCCATTACGGGATTATTCCCATTCTTTCATAAAACTTTGTGTTCTCCAAGCTCTATGGGCGATTTTTGAAGCTCTTCTTCACCAAAGTCTTTGGGTGAGTAATTTTCCACCTAATTCTTTGACTCTTCTTCATTAATTACTAAAATCCTAGACCTAAAGCATGAAATCAAAGTAGAAATTAAGGGTTTTGGGTAGAGTTAGGGTTTTGAGAATTTTGGGTGATTCAAGCTCAACTTGGGGTCAAATCTTAAAACAAATTGCATATTTGAACTCGTAGGGTTATGGGTGATTGGGTTATGGCACGAGCCTCGTGTTTGGACCATGTGGGCCCGGTGTCGAATTTTGGTATTTTTGGAAGAATGCTAAGAAATTCATATCTAAGCTATGGGATGTTGCCATTGAGTCTTTATTGATATTATTGAATTAATTATCCTAGATATCATGGTTTCGGAGTCGGATTGTAGGGGAAAGGCGGTATTTGATGATTGATTGATATTCTTTTGACCGAGGTAAGTGTTTGATCTAACTTTGGTTTGAGGGAATAAGTTTAGAGTATTATTTGCTAATTGCTAAATGTTGAGTACGGTGTATAGGCATGGTGACGAGTATCTATACACCGGTATCTAGCATGACAGTGAGTCCTTATTTGAGATTTGGTAGTGACTCTTCCTTGTTAATTGATGGTTTCTATATGATATGAAAAGAATGAGAAGGAAATATGGTTTGTAAACTCCTTGGAGCGTTGGCTCGACTTTTGATTTGATTATAAAGTAAGAAATGAGCGTAATATAAAGAGATGTGATTATTCCCTTGCCGGGATGTCTTGAGTATATTGATTATCTCCCTTGCCGGGATTTAGCTATTTTACATTGTTCTCCCTTGCCGGGATATTTAATGTTGTTTGTCTATCCCCTCACCCCATTTGGTTGTGATTGTTTTTTGGGTGAGGAAGAATGATTATGCACGAAGGGTCATTCCATGCCATGTTTGATTATTATTGCACGAAGGAACATTCCGTGCCATGCTTGATTATTATTGCACGAAGGAACATTCCGTGCCATGTTTGATTATTATTGTACGAAGGAACATTCCGTGCCATTTTTTGATTATATTTGCACAAAGGATCATTCCGCGCCATGTTTAATTATATTTGCACGAAGGATCATTCCGTGCCATGTTTGATTATTATTGCACGAAGGAACATTCCGTACAACGTTTGATTATTATTGCACGAAGGAACATTCCGTGCCATTTTTTGATTAAATTTGCACGAAGGATCATTCTGTGCCATGTTTGATTATATTTGCACGAATGACTATTCTGTGCCATATTTGATTATTATTGCACAAAGGAACATTTCGTGCCACGTTTGATTATTATTGCACGAAGGAACATTCCGTGCCATGTTTTGATTATATTTGCTCGAAGGATCATTCCGTGCCATGTTTGATTATATTTGCACAAATGATCATTCCGTGCCATGTTTGATTATTATTGCACGAAGGAACATTCTGTGCCATGTTTGATTATTATTGCACGAAGGAACATTCCGTGCCATGTTTGATTATATATGCACGAAGAGACATTCCGTGCCTTTTTTTTATTATTAACGCACGAAGGGACATTCCGTGCCATGTTTTATTTATTACTCTCGTTGACTTTGAAGTTGCATTGTTTCATTCCTTATTTATTTACCTTGTATTCGAAACTACTACAACCCCCACAACATGCTTCCCTCCCTCGTGACTTGTTAAATTTCTGTATTCCCTTCTACTGTGTATATGTGTATATTTGAACTGAACAGGTTTGTTTGGTAGTCAGGTCTAGCCTCGTCACTACTTCATCGGGGTTAGGCCAGGCACTTACCAGCACATGGGGTCGGTTGTGCTGATGCTACACTCTGTGCATCTTTTTACACAGATTCAGGTGTTGGAGCAGAATTTGAGTAGCGGTAGCATTCTGGGAGCGAGATCCAGTCCAGAGATATTGGAGGTAGCCTTGCTGACGTCCGCATGCCCGAGTCCTTTCTACTTTATTCAGTTTGTTATCATTGTACCGTAGCAGATAGTTTTATGTTTTATTCAAACCTTGTATTTATTATTCTCTAGATGTTCGTGAGTATTATCACACCAATCTTGGGTAGAGGATTGTTAAACTTCCGCATTTCTTTTAGTAAATTTTATTTGAGATTTCCGCTTTATTGTTAAGTACTTCTTTATTGTTAATACTGTTGATGTTCGCTAAAAGAGGTAATTGATGAATGGCTTGCCTAGCTCCTGGCAGTAGACGCCATCATGACTCCCAAGGGTGGGAAAAATCCGGATCGTGACATCTATAAAGTGGATAACATCATATATGATTTTTGCAATATCCATGTTTCAAAATTTGCATCGTTGCTAAGGATTGTATTGGAAAAAATCTGTCTTTCATCAATACCATTACTCACGATAACCGCTTCCAAAAAAGATGACAAAATCATAGACAGCATTGACCAAAGATTGGTTCTAGCAGAAGTTCTGTTGTGTGCAATATCATGCTTATCAATGCTAGAAGTAAAGTGCTCATTGGACAGTCAACTTTTGAGTACAACCTTTGTACTGCAAACACAATGAAAGTAAGCAAAAGCAACACATCAGTAGAAGATAGAAGTGTCTTTTGCAAACATGGAAAGAGGAAGATAAATCTTAATCGTTTAACAACTATTGAATCCTAGTGTGGAGACACAACAAGATAGTGATGTTAACCAAGATTCTGAAGATGTACTACTCCTCATATCCATGTTATACTATAAAAGATTCATCCTTAATGTCTTTGTATTTCCTGAATCTACGTACCCTGAAAGAAGCTAAAAATTTTATTCAGCAAGAGAAGATATTTGTCACCCGTATCAAAAGAGACAAAGGGTGGAAAAGAAACAAACAAAAACGAAATCACATGAAGATTTTGCGAGTTTAAAAAAGAACCGATCGATGAAAGAGAATAAAAGAGAGAGAGAAATCTACAGAAAATGTGAAAGTGTGAAGAGAAAGAGAAAGAGTCCTCTCAGAAGTAAGTAAAAGGGCTGTTAGCTACTGGACTAAAATATTGTACAATAAAAATTCATCAACTTTCACAGTACAACAAAAGTTCATGTAGGGAAAAGATACAAAAAGGAAACTTTAGTAACAGTTTGGAGCAATATGATAAAGGAGATGTTGATCATGAATGAAAGGAAAGGGCAGTATTTTTTTTATCAAAAAATTAATGAGAACCATTTCAATTAACATTTAGCATTGTTAACAAAAGTTTATTTGGATAGTTAGAGATTTCATTTTTCTTTTTCTTTTTTTTTTTTTAGTTCTTGAAATTCAACAAAGTAAATCCAATATCTTCCAAAAATCATCCTCGCTACTGCCTTACCTCTTTCAGTTTTTAATATTAAGGTAGGACCACCCCAGAAAAGCAAATTTTGACCTTTCTATACAATTTTAAAGTGAAATTCTATAGCCAATACATAACAATCAGCTATGAGACAGAAGGTTATAATAGTATTATGAGGTTAAACAATTCAAATATTTAGCCGAGGCCAAAGAGCCTCCCCTGAACTCCAGTGTCTGCTATATTCACATGGGATATAAATACCTCTAAGGAGCTTTAATCATTTCGATTTTTAAAACTTGCTATGACATGTCTCAATTAAACAAGGTTATTAAAACAGAGAGGTGTTTGCTCCAACTAATAGACTGTTGAATATGGTCGCTCCAACTAATAGAATGTTGAATATGCTCCATAGTATAAAACTTTACAACTAACATCAATACCATCAGAAGATGTTGGGTCTATAGTGTCATATTTTAAATGAATTGAGGGAACTCATTTTCGGGGAGAAGTCAATAATTGAATAAAAGAGCCTAAGCCGTTAGTTTCAGTTCTTCCTTTTCAAAGGAACTCTCAGGAACTTGTAGTACATCCCTTAGCCATCGTACACCGGGGAAGCTAAACAAATTATAGAAAATTACAAAAAGAGGTAGCAGCAAGAACAGTGAGAGAGGGGGGA